>BCLH01002936.1:1456-38905 GCA_001602315.1 Zoysia pacifica
ATATGTTCGAGATCCAGCACAAAAAAAGAAAAAAGAAAACGTCCCCAAAGCAATGAACAGAGGGCTGATGCATACTGTCGAGCAGGTGGCGAGCATCTCCGTGCGCTGCTGAAAATACGGCAGCATCAGATAGCAATGCACTAGGAATGAGAGCAGTGAGTGATACCAGGTGGAATTGGCGCTCCGGGTTTGCCTTGCCTGGCGTAGCAGCGGAACTTCAAGGAGCCATCGATCACCGGACTACGCGCGAGGGATTTGGTTGGTTGGTCAGATTCAGAATCAGACAGACAGGGTCCTTCTCTCCCACAACAGAATTGAACAGAAATGGGCCGCCCAACAGTAAATGGGACACGGCTCAGCCCAACATCGGTTAAGAATGGGTCCAATGATCAGACACACACTCCTTCTCTCCGGAAGGCGGAAGCCAGTCGCCACCCGCCCCCTCGTAAATCAGATCTCGCCTGTGTCAAAAAAAAAAAAAAAAATTCTCGCCGGAGCTCGAAAGGCATCAGCACCGTCGCGGTTTCTGACATGAGCTCGCGGAGGTGAGTGCGGATCTCTAACCTAAGCTTCAATCTATATGTTTCACCTGTATCCCTTATGCCCGAAGCGCGTGATTGCCTGGTGTAACGACGTGAGTTTGCCTGTTTGAGATGCGGTGTCCCTGCCAACCTGTGTGATTCCTCGATACTAATGTTTGATTTAGCCTGCGTGTCCTGCTGTTTTATTGTATTACAAGGAATTCATATACTAGTATTTAGGTTTTTTGCTGATTGAGAGAACACCTTATGTTGTTTCGCACAGGCCTCCTTATTTTTCTAGTCAGCAATGATTACCAGGCAATTGCGCTCGTATACTCATTCACACTGTCATCGCCATTGACATTTGACAGATAGCTTAACTTCGCTGAAGTCTGTTGTGTGCGTGTGTTCCTTCAACTTCACTATTAAATTACAACCAAAATCTAGTTCAAGGAGGAGGAGGAGGAGAAGAAGAAGAAGAAGAAGAAGAAGAAGAAGAAAGGGCAGAGTACCAGCTAGCGAGTGGCTAAGAGTAGAGCATGCCACTTCTCTTGTAGAGTAACCTGCATAGTTGTTCTTCATTCTTTTCTCAATTTTCCATATGATTTTCCCTCCTCTTAGTTTCGTTAGTCGTCTTTGGATAACTGCTTTGCTAAAGAAAAAAAAAAACTAATGGCCCGTTAACAATCAAAGAAAAAAGGTTGCCTTACGAAACAATTCAGTCAACACGATCCAAAATATTTGAGAGCAGGCAGTCTTTTAAAATATTGTTTTGTACACAATGTCGAAGAGTAGTTAAAACCAAAGTTACTCCATTGTTCTATATCACTTGGAAGGAATTTCTGATCTAGCAAAAATAGTAATTATTTCCACTGCTTTGTTTGCATAGTGGTATAACTTCTGTTTGTCTTTTATATCCTTTTTCAGGGACTTTCGCAGCCACAGGTCTGCTTTATTCGATGGCATTGAAGAAGGTGGCATAAGAGTGCCAGCTTACTCTTCTCATGAAATCCATGAGCATGAGAATGATCAAGCTATGGACAGTTTGCATGATAGGGTCAGCATTCTCAAAAGGGTATGTATGACATACATTATATATTTGGCAGACCAATTCAACATGATCTGGATCTAGCGGACCTTGGTATAGCACCTGAATGTACTAACTAGAAACAAAAAGGAAAGGGCCAGATTGTTGATTACAATTGATGGATCAATTCTACTCTCAACTGTTAGGAAGATGTTGAACTTTTTCTCGAACACATAGGAGAACTGCACGTCTTTGTATCAAGAAGAAAAAGCCACACACAAAGCCATACCCTGGCCGGGGTTAATTCTTTACATGCATTCGCGCCACGCTAAGGAATACAACCACACAACACTGCTCAAGGACACAACACAGCTAGCTTTCTAGCTCCCGCCATGGCCCATAGCCCTGCTTCCTCTTTTGTTATATAAATCTTTACAATGAATTCTCAGACTGTACCTTAAAGCAATAGTTTGGAAACAGGTATTTTTCCTACAGCTGTGCTAGTACCAATATCCCCAACCAGCTGGTATATGACTAGTTCACAGTGTTAGTGCCATGTAGATTGGCATTGAATTGGAATTACATCACTAGGATTCACTCTTTCACTCAGGATTTGATGCTAACAAATCAGTAAACTGCAGCGCATCTTTCCGTTTCCAGTATCCTTTGAATGTGCTAGAAATTTACTGTGATTTCTCTAAATCTGTTGTATCTTCAGTTGACTGGTGATATACATGAAGAAGTGGAGAATCATAACCGAATGCTGGATCGGATGGTACTTGTTTGCCTGCTGTTACACGCTGTTATTGTTGTTGTTCTCAATTGAATTTCTGATACCTTAATCTGCGCTTCAGGGTAATGATATGGATGCCTCTAGAGGATTTCTGTGGGGGACAGTGGATAAGTTCAAGACGGTAAGGATTCCCATGTTTGAACTCTAACTAGCACGTGCAGTGTCCTGCCATTCTCACAGCATCCTTACATGCAATTGATAGGTTTTTGAGACCAAATCAAGCCGCAGGATGGCTAGCATGGTTGCATCGTTTATTGCCGTCTTCTTGCTCATATATTATCTGACAAAGTAGGAGCATGCATGTTATGGCCTCTGCTTGCAGCATTCCTGCTTCGCAGCTAGCATGCCATTGTATGTTATTAGTGTGATTGTTCTGTTTCCCGCAGTTATGACCTGTGCATTAGTAGAGGATTCCTCTAAAGGGGGAGAAAAAAAAAGTCGTTGAGTTGATTGATAGACTGATTCAGAATGAGGATTGCGCGGTGACTGTTAAACGGGTCTGAACTTTGTGACCTCAAAAGATAGATGCAGCTGAGATTTATATAATTTTGCGGTGCTGCATATGTAAGCAAATACTGATGTCAATGGATTAATTTGGTAGAGAGATGCAACTGTTTCTGTTGAACTGACCTCCAATGCTTTCTGATAGATGGTGCAATTGGGGTTGCAGATGGTCAAAAGTCGTTCACTGTTTCTGGGCCTAACTTTGACGAATCCAAGTTGAAGTCTTATAGTAGTGTTGTTGTCCGAAGGATATTTTGTTTGGCAATGCAAGAAATCATCAGTCAAATTGATTTCACATCGTTCTCCAGTACCCTTTAGTTGATTAAAATTTGTTTCAATACTTCCAGCAGGCTTATCCAACTGCTAGTTTATCTTTTTCTGCATGCTTTTTTAGAATTTGGAAGTCATCCTCGCTAATCTTCGAAAAGCTAGCTTTAAAACCATGCGGCAAAAGAAGCACATCCTCCAAGATATCGATTGATGCCGTCGGTAGGATGAGAAAGTACACAATCTATATAAGATCAAAACAAAGGCAATCTGTTCCAATTAATTAAAATATGCAGAACATATCAATCCTACGTATATATGGGTAGAGTCGTAGAGAGGAAGTACAGATACGCATAGCTGGTAAGCTCCAGATTGCACTTCTTTTGACGTGTCGAGCCAACCGAGCTTACTTATTGTAATATAATCCGAGCTTGATTAAAAAAGTGTTGATTGGAGCTCAGCTTGTACTGTTGTGCAACTTGTAATGTGTTTGAGCAACGTAGGAACAGGACCACCACCATTAGCTAATGAGCTAGCCACAGGAATCTGTGACCTTTTATTTATTTAATTAACTGCTTGCTACCATGCATTAGCTGTCATTAAAGTTAACTAAGACATCTTTCATCTTCTTTCACGCATCATTAGGAGCTACCTTTATATGGGCAGCCGCCACTAAACTAACCAGTTCTCTCTGCTACCTGTACTGTAGTCGGATGATCCATCCATGTACTGTACTCCATATATGGCAAACTTAGCTACAGTGACCTGGCTGCACTGCACTTTACTCATTTCGCTAGATATCCAGTATGTATAAAAGTAACCTTCTTGTTCCAATTAGTTGCGCAATCCATCATACGTGCATCATGCTGACTAGTACTAGCTACTTGATCTGATCCTCAATTTTGTCTATTTCCTTTCTTGTATTCAGATGATCAATAAGAAAAACTATTCAGTTTATGAGCCGCCTCAGGCTGATTAATTTCAGTTTCAAGATTCCTGGAACTAGCTGATTGGATACTTACTAGTACTTTATGGATACTTGGATGTATGCAAGAATATATTACTCCTATATGATTTCTATCCATTGCTTAGGGTTTGACATTTGAACAGTACGGATGGCTCCATTTCCTTGGACCCATTCATTAATTACGCTTTCTTAACACCAATGTGTCAAGGAAGAGGCCCTTCGTTTACATGATTCATGCTCCTTGAAAAGTCTATAGGAGAGTAGATAAAATATTGTTCGCTGTAGTATTCTATAGTTGAACATTAAATCCATGGCAATGCCAAGTCAACAAACTTTCCCTTCTGCTCTTTAGAATGTTGAAACCAATTTAATACATTTTCTTGTATAAGACTGAGGATTGAACAATGAACATAAACATGGAAGCAAGCATGTTCTTATTTTGACTTGTGAGAGAAGAGAACTAATGTAATTGAAAAGAGTATACCAGCTCCCTTAGCAAAGGAACTTACTAACCTCCCAAGTCCTACCTAATTAAGCAGGTAAAAGTATGCCTACCAGCATCACACCAAAAATGATACCCAGGAGGGCTCCTACACACTACCTGTGTTGATCGCCCTACACTTCCTATGCTGCATTCATGGTTCACCAAAGTAAAATAGCAAGGTTGTTGCTCCGGTTTTTCAACAACATACAGCCTTCATTAGATGAATTGTGATTATTTTAATAACTGTAGATGTTATCTATCACTGGCTATATATTATACACAACAAAGTGGTGAATGTTCATTTTAAGTCTTTCTTGGATCGATAAGAATAACTTAGGAATTGTGTTGCACACAAGTGATGAAGTATGAGGTGAAACTAAGTGTAATCATTTTAGGTTAGGTGATACTGTGTGCTTCTAAAAGCTTAACATGTCAAGCTACAATCTAACATATATATACACGATAATACACAATTGAATAGGTAAAAAGTCTTTGACCTCTAGTTCTATCTTGCATACTACGTAAAACACTAAGTGTTGTGTGGTTGGCTTGTAAAACTATATTTGTGGTTCAGATGTGCATACAAAAACCCATGACAAGTCGTGTATTTTCTCAAGGGTTCATATACTTTGTGTACATAGCAAAATTTTGGGTAGTTCAAAGGGTGGACATAGCCATTTTACGTTCATGTCCTGCACCTTCTCTTTTTTGTAATGTTTCATGCTTGGACACACACATATTCCATGTCTACCAACTTGGAATAGAACAAGTGAAAATACATCATCACCCTAGCCAGCTCCCAGCCGCAAGTCTCCTCCGATCCCCTCTTAAACAGCACAGGGAAACAGCACCAAACCACCAGAAGAAAAGGGAGAAACAAGAGATTAGTCTCCTTAATTTGATTCCTTGCCTCTCTCAAGGTCAGCTCTTGGATCGACGTGATTCATCATCAAATCAAGCACATGGTAAGAGTCTAGATATACAGGATCTACTCTTTGCTTGACTCTTATTCCCCAAGTCAAGCAAAAACTAGTGTTGCATGCTCTCTTCTCGTTTGATTTTCTACTTGTTTGAATTATGAGTTTCATCTACATGCTGCTGGGCGCTTAATTTGATCTTGACATGGAGATTGGCTAATATGTTCCTTTTACATCTGTCAAAGGAGTAGAACGGACCTAGAACGTGCAGCAAGAGAAAGATGTATCGATTGCCTTGAAGTTAATCGTCAACACAGGGAGCTAGGAAACAATCGATCGATTCCACCGGCGCTGAGAAAACCCTAGGTAGAAGCAGGAGGAAAAGCTGGCGAACAGCAGGTGGTGGGACGAGGGGCGGCTCGGCCTCTCGGAGCCATCCCTCGGCAAGAATATTCAACAAGAAGAAGACATGGCGCCTTCTTCAAAGTTGGAGTTGGACAGAGCTGGACCTGAGCAGCCGACGAGCGGCGGGAGTGGAGGCGACGGCGAGAACGTCACCGGCGAGCCCATGGAAGGCGCGGTGGTGACAGGCAACCGGCGTCCCCGAGGCCGCCCACCGGGCTCGAAGAACAAGCCGAAGCCGCCCATCTTCGTGACGCGGGACAGCCCGAACGCGCTGCGCAGCCACGTGATGGAGGTGGCCGGCGGCGCGGACGTCGCGGAGTCGATTGCCCACTTCGCGCGGCGCAGGCAGCGCGGCGTCTGTGTGCTCAGCGGCGCGGGCACCGTGACTGACGTCGCCCTCCGCCAGCCGGCCGCGCCCGGCGCCGTGGTCGCCCTCCACGGGCGCTTCGAGATCCTCTCCCTCACCGGCACGTTCCTGCCGGGCCCCGCGCCGCCTGGCTCGACCGGGCTCACCGTGTACCTGGCGGGTGGGCAGGGGCAGGTTGTGGGAGGCAGCGTTGTCGGCACGCTCACCGCGGCGGGGCCGGTCATGGTGATCGCGTCCACGTTCGCAAACGCCACCTACGAGAGACTGCCGCTGGACGAGGCCGAGGAGGAGTCGACTGCCCAGGCACAGATGCCTCCTGGCTCCGGCGGACTGATGGCAGATCCTTCGACGATGCCAATGTTCGCCGGCGTGCCACCGAGTCTCGTGCCTGGTGGCGGTGGCGGCGCGGGTCTGCAGCTGGGGCACGAGGGGCTTGCATGGGCTCATCACGCACGGCCGCCGCCATACTAGCAGGATCTGAAGAGGAACCATCAAGTCATCAGGTATATATGAAGAAGATGAGAGACTGATGATGAAGGTGGAGTCTTGATCGCTGAGCTTGCTAATAAAACTATTAAGGCAGGCATGTTATGCTCTTCTAATCTAATCTATCTTCTAAGAAGGTAAAGCATATGAACTGCATTATCTTATCTATGTGACCGACAAATGTCAGTTCGAGATAAACTAGCTTTTTCTTTGTCTATGTGATGTGTGCCATCAGTTAAGTTGATGGATGCTCTTGTATCAGTTAATTTGATCTCAATCGCTCCCGTGGTCAGTATATACTTTCTATTAAACATGCCATCTCGCTCTCCCACAAGATTGATCAGAGATCGATCCTCTCTCCGATTGCAAAATTTTAATGTTGGAATTAAGCAAAGCTAGCTCCAACTGGAACTGATTTGCTTATAATAACATCCAGCATTCACAATCGGATGGAGTATTATTTAGCCGTTAATTTTACCGTGAATAATGGTTACCTCAATGAAGTCTATATTTAATTTTGATATGCATATGTGTGAAGCTTGTGTTACGCTTGTGGTGTCTTTTTAAGTGTAAATGCATGGTAGTTTTAATTTTGTGTTGATTTTATGTATTTCTTGCTTGAAATGTTGGGGGTTCTTATATATGCTCCTATTTCTATTCTTCAGTACGTATGAATTTAGTTAGTTCGGTGACGAATGTACTGTACTACTAAATCCATTTTGGAGCTCTTTTATCGATCCTTGTACTGTATATTGAACAGTATTCAATTTAAAGCAAGGCGTAACACAAATGCTAGTATGATTTAGTACCCATTTGGCATGGCTTATACACAGCTTTTGCTGCTTCTTTTGGCGTGAGCCATGCCAAACGGTGCCAACTTGTGAGCGGCTTCGGTGGGCATGCAGCATAAGCCGTATGAGAGAGAGACCTGGAAACAAAAGCCAACGAAGGGCGGCTTTTGGGGCCCACGGATGACTGTTATCTCAATATTCGCACCTATTCACGGAATCTGCCGCTCCTTTTTTCTCCTTTTAGCTCTTTTAACTTTTTCACAACTAGTATTTACATCAGTATTTTCCTTTGAAGCTTATAATGATCAAGGATTTTTCTAATATTTACAATCTCACTATATGTGCTGACATCAATATTATTTTATCAAAATAATGTACTGCATGTTAAACCACTATTATAATTTACCTGTTAAAATTTCTTCCATGTGAGCTCTATTATATCTATGAAATGAGAAAATAAGGCAACGGCAATATAGATAATTCATCTCAGCTCTCTATTTAAAAAAAATCACAATAAGTCGTTCTATCAAATATTTCAAAAAAAGATTTAGCTTATTCAAAAAAGCTATCTTATCATATAAATTAAAGCCAGAGCCAGTTTTTTATAAGGTGCAGCTGTACCAAACAGACCTTTACACACGCGCCGAGATCAAATCTGGGTGTTGAAAGGGAGCCCAAGTTAGGGAGTGAGGCCTTGCTGATCGATGTTTTGCAGCTCAAGCGCAGTTTTGTATGTATATGAAGATTTGCAGCCCAAGCCCATCTTTTGGGCAGGTATCAATCACAATCAATTTTGTCTGACTATCAGTTTATTTCTGTATTTTGTTAACTAGAATTTTGATCAATAATTTTTATAAATTAAATTAAATTTAAAAATTTAATATTTATGCTTTTAAATTCATTAAAATAAATATTTTTATAATATATATAATTTATGTTGTTAAAATTAATTAAACTTATTAAAATTATTGGTCAATGTCATATTTAACAAAAGCTTTTATTGGGACGCAAGTAGTAAGTTGACATGTGACATTCTTTAAGACATTTTACAATGAAAAAAAGAAGAGAAAAAAGATGGGCCGTCCATGGCACCAACCGCCAAAGACGGACGGCTCCCATTCCTCCTTGTGTGCAGGTCCAAGTAGTTCGATTGGGGTCATCGCCCATCAATGAATGAATGCTCTGGGATTTCTGAATCAAAGTCAGTCGAGGCCATCGAGGAGTTGCAGGGATCGGATGGCAACGGGACACGTAAATGCACTGGTGTGCACGCGTCCTCGCCACTTCTGAACAAAACAGGCTCCATCGATTTCGATTGTTCTTGGCCGGGCGCCCATAATGAATTTTCATCGTTTCTTCTGAGAATTTTCTTCTTCCCCTCCATCGGTTCTTCTTCGATCTCCATCCATCCATCCCAGTTCCCAAGCAGAGCAGCAGAGCTTGTTTGGGGCAAAGAAGAAGAGAAGGAAGGGGTGCAGCTAGAGCTAGCTGCTCATAAGGCCTTTCCTTCCTCCTCGAGGGAGCAAAGAAAACCACCACAGCTAGTCCTTCAACGACCAGCATCAGCATGCTCTCATCCAAGGGCGACGACGCGCCTCCCGTGCGCTCGGCCGGTGACGCCGCCCGCATGGTGTGGGCCGAGTCGAAGCGGCTGTGGGGCATCGGCACGCCCATCGCCGTGGGCATCCTCAGCATGTACGCCGTGAGCTCCATCACCACCATGTTCGTCGGCCACCTCGGCAACCTGCCCCTCGCCGCGGCCTCCATCGGCCTCTCCGTCTTCTCCAACTTCGCGCTCGGCTTCCTGCTCGGCATGGGCAGCGCGCTCGAGACGCTCTGCGGCCAGGCCTTCGGGGCGGGGCAGGTCGCCATGCTCGGCGTGTACCTGCAGCGCTCCTGGATCATCCTGCTCGTCTCGTCGCTGCTCATGACGCCCGCCTTCGTGTTCGCCGAGCCCCTGCTCCTGCTCATCGGCCAGGACCCCACCGTAGCGCGGGCCGCCGCTCGGTTCGCGCTCTACATCCTGCCGTCCGTCTTCGCCATGGCCGTCAACTTCCCCACCGCCAAGTTCCTCCAGGCGCAGAGCAAGGTCGGCGTGCTCGCCTGGATCGGCATCGCGGGCCTCGTCGCCAACGTCGTCCTCAACTACCTGCTCGTCGTCGTCCTCGGCGGGGGCCTCCCGGCAGCGGCCGCGGCCTACAACATCGGGCACTGGGTCATCGCGCTGGGGCAGGCGGGGTACATCATCGGATGGTGCAAGGACGGGTGGAGGGGATGGTCCGTGGCCGCGTTCCAGGACATCTGGGCCTTCGTCAGGCTCTCCCTCGAGTCGGCCGTCATGCTCTGCCTCGAGATATGGTACATGAGCACCATCACCGTGCTCACGGGCAACCTCGACGACGCGCAGATTGCAGTCGACTCACTAGGAATATGGTACCTACTCCCGTTTTGTTGGCCCTAGTCTCGAATTATTTGGCTTCCTTTTTAATAATTGATCCTTTCAGCATGAACATCAACGGTTGGGAGGCCATGATCTTCATCGGCCTCAATGCTGCTATCAGCGTCCGGGTGTCCAACGAGCTTGGCTCCGGCCGTCCCAGAGCAGCGATGTACGCCGTCATCGTCGTCGTGGGCGAGGCCTTGTTCATCGGGCTTGTGTGCATGGCTCTCATCCTCATCTTCAGGGACAACTTCTCCATCATCTTCACCGCGGATGTGAACCTGCAGCACGCCGTCGCCAAGATCGCAGGCTTGCTCGGGTTAACCATGGTGCTCAACAGCGTGCAGCCTGTGCTGTCAGGGGTCGCCATTGGGGGAGGATGGCAAGGCCTTGTCGCCTACATCAACCTAGGCTGCTACTACGTCTTCGGATTGCCATTGGGATACCTTTTGGGATACAAATTCAACTTTGGAGTTGGGGTAATTGTCCCTTAATTGACCACCTTGGCTCTTATACTGTGGAGTAGGAGTATATATCTATCTGAATGACATTCAGCTCTATGATGAGTGACATTTTGTTTTCTGATGATAATTGCAGGGGGTTTGGTGTGGCATGCTTTGTGGCATTACGCTCCAGACGTTGATATTGCTTGGTGTGGTCTGGAAAACTGATTGGAAAGCAGAGGTATTTACTACTAGTATTTGTGAATCCGGATCACCGTGTGTCTATATATGAATCCAGACCTCGTATGATGAATTACTCTAAATTAAAAGTTCGATTCAAAACTCTTCTTTTGTTAACTTTGTTAAAAGTGTGACCTTTTTGGTTCAAAAAAGAAGAAAAGAGAATAAGTATTAAAAGAAGATTCTTCTCTGAGGAAAGGAAATGGAAAAGGTTCATATTCGATTTTGATTGCAGGCTGCACAAGCTTCAACTCGTGTGGAAAGGTGGGGCGGCAAGGGGACCGATGAAATCAAACCTCTCCTGGAAGCGAATTAAGAAGTGAGGCGCCTAATTTGAATAAAGAGAGCATTGACATGCGCAGTCTGATGCACTGATAAGACAAAGAAGAGAGCTGTATCATTGTATTTTCTTTAACTTGTCTGGAAATTTCATTTGCCAATGTTTTTGAATTGTACTATCAGAATTCAATCAGCGAGGGTGAGGCATGAATATATACTTGAATTACCACGACTTATGAGCTCTGAACTACCGTATTTGCTGGTGCCGATGCATTGATTTGATTTCTTCTCTCATTTGATTCTTGAACTGGTGCTGATCCTGAGACTGTCGAAAAGAGGCTGGCCGAGGGGAAGCACGAAAGCGTCAGTATTGACCACTGGTTCACAATGCTTGATTGGGAGGAGAATTTTCTTCTCTCGGACTCGGAGTCGGACTCGGATCGGAGCCCCTGATGGCTTAAGAGCGTGAATTTTTATAAAAGCTCGGAGAAATCAAAATTTTTTAATATAAAAGTAAAAGCAAGTTTAAATTTATTTTTATCAGCTGTGAGCATCGATTTATATATATTATAATTATATAATTATAAGTATGCTACATAATTGTAATTATATAATTATAATTTATCACATAATTAATTATATTATATTATTACATAATTATGTAATTATAATATAAATTATAATTATATAATATAATTATTTATATTATAAAATTATCTAATATAATTATAATTATGTTATACTTATACATATAATTATAATATTAGAATATCTTATATTATAATTACATAATTATAATATATATTATAACTATATATAGTTATAATATATAATATGTGTATATATATACATATAATTGAATAATATAATCACAGAACTACTTTCAACTTAAATAAAAATAGACTTTTCAATTTTTCATATATAATAATTTACGGCTGTTCTTTCAACGCCACAACAAAACATCCGTACTATTGGTGCTCGGTCCGCCGCTGCAAGCAAGGACAGTGTCCCAATCGATTCGTGTTGAATTCTCCAACTGCCGAAGCCGGTACGCCGTCGTCATTACTGACTCCGGGCGTACTTTGCTCTTGCTCCCATGGCATCCGTCTTCTTCTTCCTCCTCCAGCCTAGTCGCCTAGTGCCGGTCCCGGTCCGGCTCACCTCCACTGAGCGACAGCGCACTTCATTTACAGGAGTCACGCGACGTCTATCAGAGCAAGCAAGCAAGCAATCACCGGATCAGATCCATGGATGGATGGATGGATCGGAGGAGGAGGACGATGTCATTGCCACGGGAGTTAGTTGCTCAAGGTGACCACTGTACTTACTCCTATGTGGATGGGTAACTCTGCAGCACCAGCATGCTGCAGGACCCGATTCACATGCAACTTGACCTATACAGTCAGTACAGTGTTATACTCCATTCATCACTCCATCCACCATCCATCAAAGAAACGCGAGGAGCGGTTGGTGATTGTGTCCTGTCAGTTGTTAAGGCACCACCACGTAGGAGTAGCAATTTAGCAATGATGGATCCTCTAATAGATTCGATTGGACCGTTTTCTGTTTGTTTCGGCCAACAATTAACAATACTCATACTCCTCCCAGTACAAACTTGTCCTCCATAGCTTTATTATTAAGATCAACAGTGACGTCTGTGTTGTGATTAAAGAGAGTGTGTGGTACAGGTAGCTAGCCGTCGCTCACGGGTCCCCAGTTCATCAGTTACTGGAGTATGGAGTAGTTTATGTGTTTGTTCAATCCAATGAACAATTCCAAGAAATTACTACTGTACTACTCATAGGAGAAGTAATCAAATTTTGTTTTACGGATGGGAGAGCTCGAGATCCATCGAGTACGTACTGTACGTGATGAAGAGATCTTGTTGCACGCAAGCAGCAGACGTACTCTACCTGGACATGAACGCCGAGGAGCAGAGTATCCAGCATGGCGACGGTGGAGGAGGAGAAGACACGCGGAGGAGGATGATTGATGACAGAAGAAGGCGCCGTAGCCATGTGCACCTCTCCCTCCGAACCACCCCCGTCACCTCTCGCTCCGAACCACCCCCCGTCAATTCAATTCTCCATTGCTCCTTTTCTTCTTTCTCCACTGCCGCGCGTCGGCCATTAATGGCACCCCCCCCTCCGCCTCCGCTTCCAGCTCTATATCACTTCTCACTCATCAGCTCGCTCCCTCCATCCATCGTAGCTGAGCATCGTCTCTCCGTGAAGTACAGTTCTCCAGCTTAGGAGCAAGAACACAAAACAAGAAGGGAAAGAAACAAGCGATGGCCGTGGAGAACGGCGGCACCGAGGCGCCGGTCGTCACCGTGACCGCCACCCGCACCGTGGCGCCGGCCAAGAACCGCTGCACCCTCGCCACCTTCGACCTCCCCTACATCACCTTCTACTACAACCAGAAGCTGCTCCTGTACCGCGCCCCCGACAGCTTCCCCGACGCCGTCGCACGCATGACGGCCGCGCTCGCCGACGCCCTCCGCGTCTTCTACCCGCTCGCAGGCCGCATCCGCCAGGACGCCGACGGAGCGCTCGTCTTGGAAGGGGACGAGGGAGCGGAGGTCGTCCAGGCCGAGGCGCAGGGCGTCTCGGTCGACGACCTCGCCGGAGGGGAATGCGGCGAGGAGGCGGAGAGGATCATGCAGGATCTCGTGCCCTACACCGGCGTCATGAACCTCGAGGGGCTGCGACGCCCGCTGCTCGCCGTGCAGTTCACGAAGCTGGCTGACGGGCTGGCGGTTGGTTGCGCCTTCAACCACGCGGTGCTGGACGGCACCTCTACCTGGCACTTCATGGCCTCCTGGGCCGAGCTCTGCCGCGGTAACAAGCAACCGTCGCTGACGCCCGTGCACGACCGCTCCCTGGCTCGCTCCGTCCGCGTGCGCCTGGACCTGCCGCCGTCCGCGGAGGCACACGAGAAGACCGACCCCAACGGCCCCAAGAAGGCGCTGGTGGCCCGCGTCTTCTCCTTCCCGGAGGCCACCGTCGCCCGCATCAAGGCCGCCGCCAACGCCGCGCTGCCGCCGGGCGCCAAGCCCTTCTCCACCTTCCAGTCGCTCGGCGCGCACATCTGGCGCGCCGTCTCCCGCGCGCGCGGCCTCGGTCCCGCCGACATAACCGCCTTCGCCGTGTTCGCCGACTGCCGCTCCCGGCTCGACCCGCCGCTCCCTCCGGCCTACTTCGGCAACCTCATCCAGGCCGTGTTCACGGGCGTTCCCGCCGGGATGCTCCTCGGCGGACCCCCGGAGCTCGCGTCGGGGCTGCTGCAGAAGGCCATCGACGAGCACGACGCGGCCGCGATCACCCGGAGGCTGGAGGAGTACGAGGCGGCGCCGAAGCTGTTCCACTACAGCGACGCGGGGCCCAACTGCGTGGCCGTGGGCAGCTCGCCGCGGTTCAAGGTGTACGACGTGGACTTCGGGTTCGGGCGGCCGGAGCGCGTGCGCAGCGGCGGCAACAACAAGTTCGACGGCATGGTGTACCTGTACCCGGGGCGCGGCGGAGACGGCGGCATCGACGTGGAGCTGGCGCTGCAGCCGGAACCCATGAGCAAGCTCGAGAAGGACGCGGGCTTCCTCCTCCAGCAGCAGCCGGCATTCTAGTAATAAGCTCTAGAAGCGCTTGCATTGCCTTGGCCCTTGGCATTGCATTTGTATCGATTATCCATCCATGCACGATCACGTCTGGATGATTTGCTCTGCTCGTACGCGTGTGTACCAAGCCTGTATGTCGAGTGTCTTTCTTCCTTCTTCAAATTACCTTATTATACTACGTACTACACTGCTGTATAAGTGATGGATGAATTTGTTCGTAGTAGGTTTGATAATGAACCTGAACGAAATTAGATTGTTCTAAGAATTACTTGTCTTTCTTACACGCTCTTCTCACTTTGATCATCCCTTGCTGCTTCAATTGATTGCAGGCAGAATGAGAGATCTTCCTTGGCAGATTAAGATTAGATTAATTTGATACATTTTATTATAATTTTATAAAATTAGGACTTCTTTAGTACGTAGTAATTTCATAAGAATCACAAATTTTTTTTATAAAAATCAGTTTAATTTAATAAAAAAACACAAAAAACAGAAAAAAATTCTTCTTTTTCAAAGGAGGTCTTACATGCTATCAGGTCCCTCCTGACTGAAATTTACTCTAAGCAGTTCATATAACATTTCATTACTTAGCATCTTAATCCGTTCCCAGAGGAAATCGTTGATTGTCACATCATTAACCAGTTCATAATCACCATTTCCCTGTAACAGACGCTGGGCTGTAGCAGTACTTCCTTTGATAGGAGGTGCAGATGGCTGGATATCATCCCGGCTGCGCCTGAGACAGCGACATTCAGCAGGCTCCTCCAGGCCTCTCCTCGCTCACTTCGGCTCTAGAAGGAGCCGCGGCCCAACAGTTCGCTTGAGGCCGTACCAGATAGATGCTGGGCTGTAAGTCTCTTTGGGCCTGAAACAGTGACAGGTGTGGTCAGCTCGTCTCGTCTCGTCTGCACCCTTTTCCACTCATTATACAAACCACTCAAGGCCCGTTTGAATTCGGATTCTAAAGATTTTATAATTTTAGAATCTGGATTTTAGATTATAAAATCTCTGTCGTTTGAATTAAAAAAATTTATTTAAATTTTAATATTTTAAAATCTCAAACATTTAGATTACGAGATTTTATTATTTTAGTTATGTTGATGTGCATTATAATATAAAATATTAAATAATAGTTAGATTCTATAAGATTTTATAATTTTTTAAAAACTCTCTTGTTTCCATACTATTAAATAGTATTCAGATTCTTTTTTAATCTGGATTCTCAAAATCAAAAGGATTGAAACGGCACCAAAATTCCCAAACACAGAAAAAGTCAGCATTTCGTGTCATTCCGAAAATGCCCCTGGCCTTTCTTATGGCCCAAGCCACCACCACCGCACCCCCGTCTTCTTCCTCGACACAAAACTTTCCCCAATCCAACCAATCCCGTCCAACCCTACCAGCGCCGCCGCCGGTGCTGGCCTATGGCCCTCCCTTCCTCCTCTTCCTCCTCCGCTCCGCCGCTGCCGGCCCCGGCCGGGGCGGCGGAGGCCACGTCCCTCGCCCCCGGATTCCGCTTCCACCCCACGGACGAGGAGCTCGTCTCCTATTACCTCAAGCGCAAGGTCCTCGGCCGCCCCCTCAAGGTCGACGCCATCGCCGAGGTCGACCTGTACAAGATCGAGCCGTGGGACCTCCCCGGCCGCTCCCGCCTCCGCTCACGTGACTCCCAGTGGTACTTCTTCAGCCGCCTCGACCGCAAGCACGCTAACCGCGCACGCACCAACCGAGCAACCAACGGAGGGTACTGGAAGACCACCGGAAAGGACAGGGAGGTGCGCAATGGACCCAGGGTCGTAGGGATGAAGAAGACGCTAGTCTTCCACGCTGGACGCGCGCCAAAGGGCCAGCGCACCAACTGGGTCATGCACGAGTACCGACTAGAGGGCGACGAGATCCCCCAGGTATACCATTTTATCGGTTTCAGAACTAGTAATTTTTTTTTGCGGTTGGACTGAATCTGAGAGAATCTGGTTTGCGGTTGCAGGACTCGTTTGTGGTGTGCCGGATCTTCCAGAAAGCCGGTCCAGGTCCACAGAACGGGGCTCAGTATGGAGCTCCATTCGTTGAGGAGGAGTGGGAGGAGGAGGAGGAGGATGAAGATGTTGGTCTGCTTCCGGTGGAGGTAGATGCTGTTGATGAACCTCAGCCTCTTGGTGCTATGGAAAAGGGTTATCTTCAAATGAGTGATCTCACTCAGGTATCCATGCAATCTTTTTATTGCTACAGAATCTCTCTAGTTGATCGTTAAACTATAATACTAATCATAATGTGTAGACTTCAATTTCAGCTGCTGCATGTTTAAAACTTAAGATAACAAAAAATCGAAAGGTATTGTGTTATACTTCTGAAAGTGTGCTTTCGTTGCTTCTGAAAGCGTGCTTCTGTATTATGCATGTCAACAGGAGGGGTCCACAGCTGTGGAATGCATCTTCACTGAACATGCCTCTTGTCACACATCGCTTTTACTAATTGCTCGTATATATTGATTAGTGACATATTTTGTTGTTTACAGGGTTGCTGGATTTCCTTTGGCATTAGCCTCTTTCATGACTTTCTACTCCCATGTTGCCTAGCACTAGCATCAATACTGACATGCTTTGGCTTTTTGACATCTTATTATTTGTATCAGGATTAGGTAGCAAGTTATATGAGATCACGACTACAAGAGTCTTGATGTCATAGTAATCATGTCTATGAGCATTTAAAAGGTTGGAATTTGGTGGTCTCACTATCTTTAACTGTGTGATGTGAACTTCACGTCATGCAGATGATCAAACAAAATTTCCTAACTATTGTTCTTTATTTTAATGGTATTATTTTGCAATCAAGCATTTGTTTATTTAAATGTAAAAAATTGAGCTTTGTATCAATACATATAGCCCCATTATAATTTTTGGTGTAAGAGGAATGTGTTCTTTCTTGTTTCACTCTGTTCAGTTTTGTATGAAATCTACACATGCATAAGTTCATTCTTCTCATTTCTCTGTTCTTTCGTTTTTCAGGGTTTGGGTGATCAGAATGGAAATGGTACGATTGGTTTGCCCGTTTCTGACACTTCAAATAATAGCACCCATTCTGAAGATGTGGATGGAAGTTCTGGTGACATTTTGAACGACCCAAACCTTGGCTCCAGTTTTTTTCAGTATGTTGAGCCTGGAGAGCACAACAGCTTAATGCTTAGTGAAAATATGGTATCAAATGCCAATACTGGAAACCTTTTTAATAGTTCCAGTCCTGGTGATGGGTTTCTAGAGCTGAAGGATTTTATTGATTCCGCAAATCCAGAGTACCCTTTGGGTGATGATTCCACTATCTGCGCTGATTCTTTTGAGGCTATAAATGGAGCTAACAATGAGATTCCTCCTCTCCCTGATGACCAAACTTTCGAGTCAGATGAGCTGGAACAATTGTTGCAGTCAATTCAAGAAGATTCCCGTTTGAGCTCAAGTATTACTGATCAACCTCATTCTTCTATAACAAATTCAGTTATGGAAGAGGATGATTCTGTAATGTTCTATGATGTGCCCTTAGACTCCACCTTATTTGAAGAAGGTTTTAGACAGCTGAATGGAATTCACACCTCCTCAACAACTAATCTATCTGGCATTGACATGTTGGATGATGGGATCCCATACTATGATGCATTGGACGACAACATATTTTATGATACTCTTGGTTACATGCAGCTGACAGCTGGCAGCAGTTCCCATGGTTTTAATGGTCCAGTCCTTACACAAGAGGTATGTCATTTTTTAATCGATAGATGAACATGCTGCAACTTTTGCAGACGATAGATGTGTTTACTTGTGATCACCCACAATTTTGTACTTTTACAGGTCAACAATACCACCTATACATTTAGTCCGGCTCAAAAGGTTTTAGAACCTAATTTTGTAGTTGGTGAGCCATCTGCTAGGTTACCTGAAGCTGTTAGTCAGTTAAATTGTGTTGTTTTACCAGGTAATATTACTAAAAGTATTATAGGTCAATACTTATTTGCTTATTGCCATTCGTACATTGTGGGCTTCTGTACATCCTGGACCAGGATTTTTTTTTTGTCTTAGTTGTATTTACTCACCCTCATTTAGCAAGATTGAAATATCAGACTGTTTTGTGTCATTGTCAAAAACATATGGCTCAGTCTTAATCAGGGCAGGTCTATACACTGCTAATTCCTGGTCATTAGCTTGTATCTGTAGTTGAATTCTGCTGACAAGTATTTTTTTCTTCTTCTTTTCCACAGATGGCAAGGCAAAGAGCGGCATTGTGGGACAGAAATTTATAAAGATTTTGGATTCGATATCGTCTCCCCCAGCTTTTGCTGCAGAGAGCCCATCTAACCTCCACAAAACCATTGCTCCTATTTCTGGAGCACGCCCCAACACCTTCCATGTATCTGCTGAAGTGATTAGCATAGGAAGTTTAGCTGTTTCTTCTCGCCCAGACAAGTGGGCTGTGCAAAAGGACCAAGGCATGGAGCTGCTCCTGACAAGTTTTGAACCTGAAAGCCGCATGCACTGCGGCTGCAATACGATAACTGCAGTGCTGCGTGGTGGCTTCTGCATGTTCTTCTTTTCGGCAATAATGCTCTTAGTGAGCTATGAGGTGGGCTTGTACATCTATGGCAAGTAGCTTGGTACTGGAGTAATATTAATTATGATATTAGGTTAATCCTCTGTATTTGGAGCAGACCAAACTTGGGGCCTACCGTTTGCTCAATGAGTTGCATTTTATAACATGACCTCAGCTGGGGTTGTTGAGTAGCACTAGCAGTACCATTTTGCAGCTCGAGAGCTAATGTATGTATGAATTCGTCCAGCGGTACTAGTAATAGTCTTCGAATCTGTCATCAGCACTTGATTCTTTTTGGTTGCCTTGGACAATGAATTCTGTAAATATTTTCAAAATTGCAATCGATTGAATCAGGTTGCTTCCGTAGTGTTCCTCTGGTTTCGAAAATGAATGTTAAGCAACGGAGAAAGGTTGCGAATATGTTCGGTTACTTTATTGGTGCACAATGCCTGATTGATCAAATATTTGTGGCACAATATTATTGCATAGACATATAATAGATTACTGCAAGCAGCTGCTCCTCCACTATCATCCGCGGGATATTGCACTATAACAGCACAAGAAAAAGCAAGTGTAATTGCTAAACTACATCTCTCCTGGAATCCAGGTGTCTTCCCGAACTAGATCACAGAACGCAATACCCTGCATTGCCGGAACCATCGCAAAATCAGTCGTTTACGGCAGAATTTACCTTTTGCTGCTTTAAACTGTCTCATAGGAGTAGTGACTAACCTCTCCTGTAAGATGCGCAACACATTTCTTCTCTGCGAGCAATTCAGCTTCAGTCTGAAAGGAAAGAATAACAGCGTCATCCAATTCAATCAGACCTTTATGTTGCTAGCGCTCTATATCATCACTGAAAGCGATTCGTTTGCCCTTACCTTCTTGATCCGTTGCCACAGGAAATCGTCCATTTCAACATCAGCAGCTAGTTCGTATTCGCCATCCCCCTGTAAGAAGAATTTCATGATCATTGCAGCGGTGCCTGACCTTAGGGGTAGAATAGTTTGGGAGATTGAGATCCGAGATCGTACCTTGGACCTACATGGCATACTGAACACGATGTCCTCTGCAATGCCGTAAGGATTTCCGGTCGTATAAACCTACGCCATCCTTTCGCTTGAGTGACATACCAAAAACAAAACAATGAGCAATCCAAAACGTCTAACAACTTACCCCTGAAGAGAACCAATCACCTCCCAGGGTAGGAGTTATAAGGGACTTGATAGCATCGACTATCGAAACAGCAGTTGATGCAGCTGAAGATCTGCCCCACTTTTCGATGAGAACACCTCCACGCTGTTTCAATATAGGGAAGAGTCGACATAAAGGCTAAAGCACGTGTTTGCTTTCTTGAAACAGCAGTGAACATACAGCAAATAAAATGGCGCATACCTTTTGAACTGTTAGGGTGAATTCTTCTTCTAGCCATTTTGTGTCCTTGATAACTTCTTTCACTGGTCGTCCGCAGATTTTAGCATTCAAAAAATCAGGAACCTGAGTTGTTGAATGGTTCCCCCAAATTGTCATGTTTGATACTTTGTCATAAAAAACACCTGCTTTTAGCGCTAACTACAGAAGGAGATTGATAGGTTAATATGCTGTTCATAGCAACGACAAAGAAAAATAACAAGATTCCACATCAAGCACCTGACACTTGGCTCTATTTTCATCCAACCTCGTTAATGCATGAAAATTTTTAGCTGGCAGGTCAGGTGCATTCTTTATGCAAATCAGTGCACTGCATCCATGACATAACTTAATCAGACATGATCACACAACAAATTTATATTACCTAAGTAAATAATAAAGTATTCATACTTAGTGTTACAGGGATTCCCAACAACTATGACTTTCACATTCCGAGATGCCACAGCGTTAAGTGCTTTACCCTGACACAATTCAAATTTCCAGACCGTAAGAAGAAAATCATTCATAATCATTTGTGTACAGAACTCAAATTCATTTTATTTTGCTGAGGAACAATGCTTCTCATAGCATCGTGACTCGATACTTGATGGAAAAATGATGTAAAGAATGCAAAAGAAACCTGATCAGCAAATATTTGACCGTTGATATCTAATAGTGCAGCTCGCTCCATTCCAGGGCCTCGGGGCTTAGCACCAATAAGAAGGGCCCAATCCACATCCTCAAAGACCTCACAAGGATCTATACCGATGCTGACTTCTCTTAGCAATGGATACAGTGAATCCTCAAGTTCCATAGCCACACCTACAATTTCAATTTTACAAGCACGTTAGAATATGGGAGACACTCACTGTCACAGTAACCAATCAATATCTGAGCGTACAGCAGGGAAAGCACAAGGGCAGTTGAATTTAGACTATGCAGCAAATATTATTTATTCTTCTTCACAATAAGCAAGGAAGAGAAAAATTGAACTAGGGGTACCTTCTAATGCTTGAAATGATCTTTCCGAGCCAAGTAACCTGAGTGCTATTGGTTGGTCTGGTCCGAAAACCTCACCAGAAGCAAGCTGAAAATTTTATTATCAAATGAATGGCCAGCAATAATATAATTTTTTCCAAGACGTGGCAGGCTAAACTGTGAAGATAAAATAAATGATTAT
This sequence comes from Zoysia pacifica, assembly GCA_001602315.1. Lineage (NCBI taxonomy): Eukaryota > Viridiplantae > Streptophyta > Magnoliopsida > Poales > Poaceae > Zoysia > Zoysia pacifica. The sequence continues at coordinate 23,166 of BCLH01002936.1, forward strand.
TCTCATTGTAACATCCACGCCAGCTCAATAAAGGACACTTCTACAATTTTTCCTGAAATTAGGTTTAATAAACAGCGCGGCATAGTTAGGATCACATGCCAAATATGTATATATACTGCTAATGACTATTTTGAGATCATTATTCATCAGTAGAAACATAACCTTCTTTATTAAGAAGGAGGTGACAAGGCCCTATGTCGTATGCCTAGATACACAGCACGCTAAATTTACAAAGAGATAGGTTACCTTGAAAAGCAGATGATTTGATATCATCCCGGCTGCACCTGAGACAGCAATGCTCACCATCTTCTTCCATGATTTTGTCTTCTCATCCTGTGCTCCACTCACCGTGAGGGCGATGGATTAGTAGTTAAACAAACCGTCAAATGCCAAGAACAGTATTGTGGGTGACACACAAGTACACAACACACTAGTACGCTCAAGAAACGGATTCTGGCAGAAGATCAGTGCTGCTCTGGCTAGGCTTGCAGAGGAATTTTTGAGCAGCTGCCCAACCACACCTAGCTGTTTGAGTATTTGAGCAAACACATGGGGCCCATGGAGGGAAGAAGGTGGCTCACCGCCTGGTCCTGGAGATTGTAGGTGGTGCAGAACACCCCGAAGCACTCTCTTCGCACCGCTGCTGTCTCCGCCTCCGATGCAACCGCCGACGGCGTCCCCTGCGCCTGCCTGCAATGAACACAACGCATGCTTGTTACATGAGTAGAATAGGTAATCTTGCCCGTTGTTGTCAGCTCATCACGTTGTCGCGTCGACGGAGCATCGGACAGTGGCGAGTCCGGGGCGGCGAAGAAACTGGATGGAGCGGCGATACGCAGCATGGGCTCCGAGAGGGGTCGGCGACAGGCACGATCCAGCCGGAGCGCGAGCAAGGGAGATATCCATGAGGGAGAGGGAGGAAGCAGGAGGGAGCACTGACAAGGGGAAGTGACGAGAGCAGAGTGCGGATAGGAGGAGAGTGCCGGGAGTGGCCGAGATTGTCGCTACTGTTTGGCAGCGATTATCCCCGCTATTTATAGCGGCCACAACGACCACTCGCCGCTTACGATCGATCGCTGCAATTTTAGCGGTTTCAATACCAGCTCCGCATAAACAGACATTACAACTGCAGTTTGCTCCAAGAAAGAACAGCCATGCTCGACAGGCCATTCATTTTCATTCCGGAAATGTGGACGAATCTTTTAAATTTTACTCCTTCCCAGATACACTCTTAATTGGTCTTCAACATATTCCAGCGCGTAACGGCGGTAAATTGCATTAAGAGTATAGATCGTGTTGCATCGGCGGAGTGCCGAACGCTTCTCTTTTCAGTTTTTATAAAAAAAAGAATGGTGGATCGATGCAGAACACTGGAGACAAGAACTAGAAGTTCTTGGATGCCTGGTACGTGACGCCGAACTGCCAGTCCTTGGGGAGGACGTGCCATGAGGTGGCCTTGCGGTGGTCGCTGGTCATCACCCGGAACGTCAGCGACTCGCCGGTGAGGTCCACCTCCGTCTGCCACACCTGCCCCCAGTTGCGCTTCAGCGCCGTCCACTTCACGCGCTTGTTCCCCTTCACCGACACCGCCGCCACGTCGCCGGCGCCGCCCACGTTCGTCACCGTCACCATGTTGAAGTACTTGTTGCCGGTGATGGTGTACCGGATGCCGCCCTGCTTCGCGCACGGCACGCGGCGGTACGACACGGGAACGATACCGGCCTTCTCCTCAGCGATCTGCAGGAAGGCAGGCATGCTCAGGTCGAAGTGCTCCCGCGGCGGATTGCACCACCCGCCGTTGTCGCCGGACTGCTGGTCGTTGGGCGGGCAGAGGTTGGTCGCCGTCACCACCAGCGGCGCCGCGCCGGCCTTGCACCCGTCCGGGCAGTCCACGCACTTCACCTCGTAGCACCCGCCGCAGGCCGCGCCTTCGCCGTACAGCACCGAGCTCACCGCCACCGTCTGCACGCCGTAGCCCTCCGCCGACGTGTCCTTGTACCCGCACGAGCCCGCCGTCGTGCCGGACCCATCGCGCCCGCCGTAGAACGTCGCGTGCGCCGGCTTCCACGGGCCAGGCGTGAACCTGCCGTGGTTGTGGTGCGCCAGAGGCCCGCCCGGCGTCAGGGGCTTGGTGCCGGCAGCCGCCGCCGCCGCCGCGACATGCACCAGGAGCGACACCAGGAGGGGCCCCGTCCACCAACCAGACATGATCGATTAACGGGTAAATATTTTTATTACTATTCAAACATGCAGCACTGGACGTGCTAAAGTACCTGCGGCAGCTGCCATTTTTAGCTCGTTGATGGTTGCATGCTATTTCTGCACCATGCCATTATTAGAGATGCAGCAACTGGACGATCCATGACCATCCCAGGGAAAAAACAGCTTTCACCATTTGACAGGATTCAGACTAAATAACGTTTAAAGTAGCCTGGAGTACATACATACACGTAAAGGAAACAGCACTTTTATTTCCTCAACTAAACACCATAATGTTCTGATACAACCGAGCAACAGAGGCTCTTAAGCATCCAGACCTGGATGCAAATCATAGTAATACAAAAAGGGTGCTGTCCGAAGCGCAATGGAAGACAAAGCGCAGGCCTGCATGTGGCAGTAACATTTCAAACCAGCGAGCGACTTACAGTGGTGTCAGGCCAACAACACCTGCACAACAAAACACAACAATTAGTCAAATTTGCCCAAAACATTATAATTGTCAAATATTTCTACAGTTATAGACAGCCGAATAGCTGAAATCACATCAGAGTGCATATGCATGCTTTTTTACGTAAAATTGTTGCAGCTACTAATCTTTTATCACCATATGAAGCAACTCTATGGACACTGATTAGAGGGTGTGTTCGGCTGCCGGTTTTGTAGCTGTGCTGCAGCTGCAACTACTGTAGTGCAAAGAAGTTTTATGTTGAACCTCAAAACAGCAACAGCCACAGCAATGGTAAAAGTAGGGCAGCCGAACGGGCCAGAAATTTTGACATCTTGTATACTTAAGTATCCAGAATCGAAATGTCACACAGAACATACCACATGCCAGTCTTCCTCCAGCATTTCCAGTAGAGAGACTAAGTTCGTGACCACCTGAATAGAATCAAAAGAAAGAATCAGCTTCATGTCTCAATTAGCAGAGTAAAATACAAAGAGGACTAATGACACACCCTTTCCCAGATCATCTTCAAGCTCATGCACAACAAATGCTCTCCCGACCACTGAATTTGGACCACTCAACGGAATCTGTGTAAAAAAAAAAAACATAAAAGAGGAGTTTTTACACCCTCGAACAATCAGTGAATTCAGCTCTGAATGATGGAATACTGCACTATAATTCTGAATGTATATAATGTACCTGTTTATCAACAATGGTTGCCTCAGCCACACCTACACCACAAATATGCCACGTCCAGGGAGAGGAAATTCCAAAATAAATATCACAACCACTCAGAAAAGTAAAAAATAAAAAAGAAGGAAAACCACATTTATCACAAAGTGTAAGATATACCTTCAGCGTTGGCAACAATGTTTCCCAGGTCACCCGCATGGCGCACTTCATCCTCTGGTGCACCGTGTGTCATGTTGTTTGGGTTAAAATGTGGTCCTGCAAGGCAAATGTTACTTTGTAATCAAGGATATCAGAGCCTGAAATATTTTTTTGTCACTCCCTGAAGTGTAGCCCTCAGAGGATGCAATACAATTTGTTTGAGAAATGCATTTAGGGCAAGAACTTCATAGTGTAGAGTATGAAGCCGTGACATTTTAAGACGAAATTAAGGTAAAACAGAGGACACACCAGTTGATATACACCCATTTGTGGTGTCGCCAAACTCATGCTGCAAAAATAAGCAACTGTGCGTCACTCTTAATGTCATACTAGTTTGAAGTCTGCAAATTCAGAGGTGCAGAAAACAAAGACTCACGAGGTGGAAGCCGTGAAGGCCGGGAGTAAGCCCAGTGACACGGACGTTCACCGCGGTAGGACCTGTTACACACGAGAAATCAGGAGTAATCACCGAGTCAAGACAGTGATAGGATCGAAAACTGTGGTCAGATTGAGTAAAAGTGCTAATACTCATCAGATGAACTGAGCAATTGCTACGACTCTGATGAGGGAAATGCAACAATTGAAAAGGTCTCTCCTTTTGCAGCCAAAGCAAATCGAGATAAGAAAGGGAGGAAGGCAAACGCACCGTCATCCTCCTGGGTGAGCGTGACGACGCCTTCCACCTCGGATGTGCCCTTGAGGACGGCGACTGCCTTCTTGGTGGCGTCAGCGACGACGAGCGCCCTAGCAGCGGCGGCGGCCCTGGAGCCAGCGACGAGGCGAAGCGAGTGGAAAGGGCGGGCAGAGGACGACGGAGTGGCGAAGATGGCGGCGGGTGGCGCAGCGGCGGCGACGAGGAAGGTCTGCGCGGCCATGGCGGCGGTTGGTGGCGTCGGCTGGCTGGAGGTTCGAGCACAGGTGGCTGCTGATAAGGTGGGCTTGGCTTTTATCGGGATGAGAGGAGCCACCGAGCCAAAGCCCATTGGATCCAGGCAAGAGGCCAGATGCATTCCGATGTGCCGCGTGTGGCTCACCTCATTCCGTTCTTTTGGTCGAGCTCCTTCCCCGTAACATCGAGAAGCTAGAATTTATACTTACTTTATTTTTATTATTTAATATAAGATACAGTAATCTTTTATATATATATATATATATATATATATATATATATATATATATATATATATTCTCTTCGTTTTTTAATTGATGTCGCCGTTGACTTTTAAATTCTACTTTGAACATTCGTCTTATTAAATTTTTTTGATAAATTTCATATATTTTGATATAACTTGATTTATCATTAGAGTTATTTGAATCACAACTTAAAATTTTATATATTTGAGTAGATTTTTTAAATAAAATAAATAGTTAAAATTAAATTTAAAAGTCAACTACAATAAACGGGCTCATTTTGGATTGAAATGGGTCACCTCACTGAAGCCCATTTATTCCACTACTGGGTTGACATCCCTTTCAGTCTAGGGCCTCGAACGCACTACAGGTCAACAACAGAGAGCCCATTTGGTACAGGTCCAGAAGTATTTTGGCCCAAGCAATATTACTTTCTTCTTTGCCTCTTGTCCGTCTATCCAGTCATTGGACATTATAATTGGTTAGGCACACACAAGCAAAAACTCCATCAATAGAATAATCAATGTCGAAGTACACTCCATAACCATGCATCTATATGGACGATGCATGCATGTTTTCCAAACAGTCCTACTACGTTTGCTCGCTCACCACACTCCCAATGCACACATACATATATAATAATTAACTAATGTTACACCATGAAATTATTGATGAAACAACAATACTCATGGACTATATATATAGTTCTCGATAAATTGGATGGTCAGACGCTGTCCGTTGAGTTGGTGGACGACGGCAGGAGTAGAGGCTGCGTCACGGACGACACCGCCTTGGTGCTCCTGATGCCCGCCTCGCGCTCGCCGGAGGCGGCCGTGACAGCCGCCGCCGCCAAGGCGTCCTTGCCGAGGCGGGCCCTCTCCTCGCTCTTGCCCCAGAGCACGAGGTACAGCCCGGCGATGATGAACCCGGCGCCGATGATCCCTCCCAGGTAGAATTTCTCGCCGAGGGTCAGGGACGCCATGATGGCCACCACCAGGGTCTGGACGGGCTGGTACACCGCCACGAACACAGGGCCACCACGGTCGATGCACCAGATCTGTACAGCGAACGCCACGCCCGAAGCGATGAACCCCTGTGCAGTGCATGCAAGTTCATAAGCACCAATTTTTTTTTCAAAAAAGAAACAAAACAAAATAGTTCATAAGCATAGAAGCTAGCTCATCATCATGATGTATGATCATGGCCTCCACCGTGCAAGCATGATGATGCTAGCTAGGATGGACATGCATGCACGATGCTACTTTCTGCGTGCCAAAGGATTCAGGAATCGAAAAAATAATTAAAAAAAAAAAACTTACAGCGTAGAGGATGGTGAAGAGCTCGGATCCGGAGTGGAACCTCCATGCGTCTGCGTCCCTCTCCATGAAGGCGGCGATGATGAGGAACTGGATCACGCCGAAGAAGCAGGTGTAGGAGGTCACAGAGAGGCGAGCAGGGTACTTTTTGAGCACGGGGGCCTGCAGCACCAGCCAGCCCGACCACGACAGGCAGTGCCCGATCAGGTACACGCACCCCAGCTTCCAGTTCTTCGTCTCCCCCGCCGCCACCTGCTGGACCTCCTGGAGGGCGAGAAGCCGCTTGTCGCTGCCGCCGGTATATGACGGGCCGAAGATGGTGGGGCCCTTGTACAGCGTGATCACCGACGCCCCCGCCACGCACGCCAGCGTGCCCACCACCTTCGCCACGCCGTCGCGCCGGTCAAGACGGACCTTCTCGATCCTCAGCGCGGCTGCCATGGCGAAGGTGATGGCAGGGACGGAGTTCTGGATGGCGGAGGCGAATGTGGGCGACGTGTTGTCAAGGCCTAGGAGGTAGAAACCCTGGTTCGCGGTGATTCTGCAGATGGCCGGGATGGATCATACGTTAAAGTTACTAAGTTACTACTAGGTGTCATAGTTATATATCGTAACTATCTATAAGCTCTAATGCTAATGAGAGACTAACCCGCACAGGGCGAGGAGGAAGAACTGAACGACGAAGTTGAGGGTAAGCTGCGGCCTGTCCTTCCTGAAATCGCGATGTCAACGTTAACAACACTGATGCATGAATGAATTACTAAGCACGATCGACGAGACGACGTACTTCTCTAGGAAGTACGCGAAGGGTACAAGGAGGCAGAGCGCGATGATGTTCCGGTAGACAGGGAAGACGAGCTTGCTAATGCCCATGTTGAGCGCCAGCCGCGACACGACGTGGAACCCGGCGTAGCCGAACTGCAGCGCCAGCATCGCCACGTGAAGCTGCGCCTTCTCTGGCATGCCGCAAACCCGGCGACCCTCCATCGGATCCGCCATTATTTTCCTATACTAAGAGGAAGCTGCTGATAGATTGAAGAAGAAGAAGAAGAAGCGGCAGCAGCAGCAGCAGCAAGGATGGATGGATGGTCACTGAGGAGCTGAGTGAGCTAGTAGAGTACTGAGCGAGGGGTCTCTATATAGAGGAAGCCAGGCACAGCGACAGAGAGGTAGCAGAAGCTCACCAGTTCGATCTGGGAGAGCATGCAAGTGAGAGCCTGAGAGGGCGAATAGAGAGGGACGTGGCACTCCAACTGTCACTGTTTTTTTTTTTCTTGATTTGTCGGAGATGCTGCTGCTTGATTTTTTGAATTGATTGCAAGAGGCGGGCGATCGATCGATCGATCGATCGAAGAGACAGCAGCAGCAGCTATAGCTTCCCCTTTAATTATTCGATCGCTAGTGGAGGCTGGAGCTGACTGGCTTCTTTGATGGCTTCTCCATTCATGGATGGACCGTTTGGCGCCACTCCACTAACGCCGGCCGGCCGCTCGTGTGTGCAAAGACTGTAGATCGATTGATAGAAAGAAAGCGATCGAGTCGCTTTCAATTTCTGCTTGAGAAAAGCAGAGGAATGCCCTAATTATAATTCCACATCTATGATCGATAAAGCTCTAGCTTTATCAGCGTGTGTGTATGCATCTTGTTGTATATTCTTCCATGGAAATAAATGGAATGCTGGGCCTGGTTGCAATGGTGGCTGGCTGCCCGGCCAGGTGCTTGGTGTGATCGCCTTTTCCTGCTTTTCTGGGACATGCTGTTAGCCACGGCGGCGACAGACACCACGCCATCGCCATTGCCGTGCTTCTTATCTCTCTTTTTCAACAGCATATTCCTTTCCTTGATCCGGTTGAATCTTCAATGGAAGGAATATTAATCGAAAGCCAGCCACACGGGTGCGGGATGGGGTGGGTACCTCAAGAGTCTGCTTTGCAATAATCTTACATGAACGCTGAGCCAAAATCGCTCCATTTCCTTGTAGAATAATTACTGCTATTCAGTATAGCTAGCTGATCGATGAACTGAAGAATCATGCTCTGATGGATTGGCCTTAGCTTTGCCTTTAACCCATCGATCGATCGATTCAAGCTTATTATAAATTCCTCCATCGATTGATGCTTAATCTTTACTGCTTGTGGTCCTGAACTAAACACCAGGAACGAACTGGCTTCGCTGCTTTGCCATGCTCTTGTGAGATTGACAGGGACCTAGTAGCCAACAGGAATCGAACAGGATGTGATCTGATTTCGATTCGTGAATCGTGATCAGCAGGTTGAGGCCGACAAGGCATGGATGGATGTGGCAGCTTGCACTAGCAAGCTAGAGGAGCATTCCATGGGCGGACCGATCGATCAAGGCATGCACCAACGACGGCATTGCCACTGGTGCCGTCACATCCATCCATCCGTCTCGTTGCATTCTTCTTCTTCTACGGAGTACTACTCTTCATTGCCACTGCATGCAGCTCATATCATACTGTAGAATGAATGGAAACAAGGGACCCAGTTAACTGTACTCTTTATATCATTAGGTGTCTGAACTTTGCACCTTAATTCCATGATGTAAAGATACAATGCCTGCCACTACACCTTTCATGCACAGCTTTCTCCTTTTTTTTTTTAATTATGTAGTAGGGGTTATTTTAGACCGTGATGGCCCCATTGATTTTGATTTGTAGAATTTGCCCCATTATTAATCAGTGTACAAGTAGCACATAGTACTAATTAACCTGCTTAATAACCTCGTGCTGCTTCACTCCATTAGCTAGCAAACAAGTATTTGATTTTCCCTGACTCAAAAGTCAAGCCACTAGATATCCATTATTTTGCAGTTTAGTAGAAGTACTAGCGCACTGGTGAATGAAGGAGACTAAAAGCCTTGAGCCGCTGAGCAACGTAGCGGATGGAAGTATGCAGGGGGGAACATGGTCTTGACTGACAGTACTTGTGCGACATATGCCATGATGCAGCAGAGTCCAAGTGAGAGAGATCGAACGAGGGCAAATTCAGACAGCTTGGGTCGGAGTGTGTGTTTGGACCATTACCAGTGTCGTCGACGGACCAAGCAGCATCCATGCCATGCTGAGTAGTACTCAAGGAGAGAGAGAAGAGAGAATGAAGCGGGCAGTAGCTTGATGCCCCCGGGACGAACTACTCTCCAGTCTCCACGAGCGAGGAAAAGCTGGTGAACTAACTGTGTGTCGGACAACTTTAGTTACTCACATTTTAGATTATTAATAGAATCACTTATTCAACTTACCCACATAATTTATTTTGTGTGTCAAAAGTGTTTGACAAACTAGCTTATCTAATATGAATTATAGGTGATGAAAATAAAAAAAATAGTAAAATGCTACTATTTATAGCTCATGGGTGCTAGCACAAAATGTTAAAGTGATTATTAACAAAATCAGCCCCATAATCTTCACCAAAAGGCCTTACTCTTCCTCGATCGGTCGGCAGCTTGGACCTGGACGCAGTAGCTAGCTGTTCATTGCTTCCTCTGCTTCGTCAGAAAGAATCATGCATCAGTGGACGGAGTATGCTCCATTGGCTTGCCGACATGTCGAGAGTAATCATCCATCAGTGCACTTATTGTTATACGACCTAGTTTTCGGTTGTCCAAGATTACCCCACGTTATTGCAGTAGAATTTTCAACATATGCATATTTGCACTGCTGCTAGATTGACGCTAGATCGAACACGGATCAGCTGAAGTCGCCATCCAATGAATTCTCACAAAGCGACATTTCAGCTCAGTTTGCTGAAGTGCTGATCGATACATGGATCATCGAACAGGAACCTTAGGTAGATCGAGAGGAAGATTCCTCGTCATCTGTCGCCTACCTTTATCTTTGGCCGGCCAAGCGCAGGTCGATGGATTCTATGGAAAGCGAACGAGGAGGCGCATGCTTATGCTTAGGCCCCTTTGGTAGGGCTTCAGATTATCAAAAATGAACTTTGGCTTTGAATTATGTGGTTGAGTAGATTTTTAGAATAATCTAAAGCCATCTTTGAAGCCGTTTGGCAAATCAGATTATCCCAGCTTATGATATCTTTTTCTATAATGAATGGCTGTGTTAAAATGCCCCTAATACCCTTGTCTAACACAACATGTATTCTCCTGCTTTGTCTACACATTACGTAACAGAACAGAACAGGCAGCGGCAGGTGCAGGAGTTTCAGCTTCACAGGTCGTGCAAGCAGCAGGTTTACAGGAAACTAGCATACTGAACACAAGCAGACGTGACAGGAGCTCATCACATAAGAATTCACATGCACTAGAAATTCACTGAACACAAGCAGAAGTGAATTCACTGAACACACGCATCCTTGCCAGTAAACGATCATCATTCAGGTCATGAAATCAGTGTATTTGGAAATTTCAAGTCCAAAAAGGAACAGAAGCATTCAGGTAACGATCATCAGGAGCTCATCAAGTAGAAATTCAATAGGAACACAAGCACTCAGGTAAAACAAGCATTCAGGCATCTATCAAATGTAACACAAGCACTCAGGCATCTATCAAACGTAACACAAGCCCTGGAAATTCAAAGATATAAATCACATGCACTTAGGTGGCTAGCAAGTCAAAAGGAAGAAAACATAGAGGCAAGTGGTCATCCAGGCATCTATCATGCTATGTCACAAACTTCAGATTTGTCAGAAAACTGAAAACACACAAGCTCATCAAGGAACCAGGAAGCTCAATCTGCTATGTCACAAACTTTTGCCACAGCTTTGTCAGTTTCTGCAAACAAGGATACAAGTAGAATATAAGTGCATGTTGAATTCTCATGTCAAAAAAAAAGGAAACTTTTATAGCAAGAAACTGAACTAAAACCGAATTCTCATGTCCAAAAAAAAGTAAGTTTTGTCGGTGTTCTGACCACCGGCACAGTACAAAAATACGATCGTGAGATGGTGCGCCTTCGTATTTGATATGGCCTAGTCTACGAAAGACGAAAGAGAGTTTTTATCTGGTTCGGGCCACCTTGAACGGTGTAATACCCTACGTCCAGGGGTATATTATCTCGATGATAAGAGTACAAAGAGTCGAATTCTCTCTTCGAGAGAGGGTCCGGTGTTTAGGTCGAGAGTGCTCGGTGCACGTATGAGTGGGTTTGCTCGCGCGTGAACGGATAAACGCGAGAACTCTAGGCTTTTCTGTGTCTGTTGTTCTTCTTTTTTGTTGTCCTCTTCTATCGTTCCTCGGGCCCTTTTATATAGGGCGATCCGAGGCTACAAGATGGTGGGTCCTACATGATCCTGTCATCTTGCTGACAGGTGAGCTCTCCACTGTTGTCGCCATCATTCGTCTTGCCCATAGGCGGGTGTGGCCTGTCGAGTCGTACGCAGCGGCAGGCACTGTAGTGTCAGCCATAGTGCCAGCGGGTCTTGTCCGTTGATTGCCGCGGTCCGTCTGGTTCCGCGGCTTCAGCTGAAGTGTCGTCGTGGTGAAACCTGTCCCGTCTCATCAGAGCGGTTGGCGGTTGGCCGTCGGAGTAAATATGTCATAATGCCGTACCTACTTCCTAGGGATCGGTCCTCGGGGGTTGATTCTCGAAGGTCGGTGTCTTCGTGTGTCTTGACGCAGCTTAAGACTTCTTTCGTAGATCGTCGCCTCGGAGGTCGAACCACGCGCTCGTGCGCTGTCGTTCGACCCCTAACTCGCGGTCTTACACATACGAGTACGGGCCGTTAAGTACCCGGGGTACATGATCCCGACAGTAGCCTTTGAGCCAGGCGCCGTTTGCGACCTCTGGTTGAGGCGGCGCTGGGCTGGTCGTTTTCGAGGTTCGTTCTGATCCAAACGGAGGCGCGCGAGCGCGCCCGTAAGACGTAGCTCCCGAGCTCTCAAGCGATCCAAAGGGTCGGTCGTGGGCTAAAGCGTTGTGCGGACCATCATTCGTCGATGGTTGACCCAATAGGGGGGCGTGAGCGCGTCCGTGGGGCATAGCCTCCAAGCGCTCCAGCGATCCGATGAGTCGGTCGTGGGATGAAGCGTTGTGCAGACCATCATTCGTTGATGGTTGATCTTACGGGGGTACATGAGCGCACTCTACGGGCCTAGCCCCCGAGCCCGAAGGCGATCCGGGGGGCTGGCCACGCGTTGTTACGACTGTCGAGATCGGGCCGAGGTCGCTCTCGGTTTTTTGTTCGGTAAGACGTCTAGGATGTGCCAGTTCGATGCGGTCTCTGTCCATGATCAGCATTGCACCTAGACCAAAGCCATGATCAGCGTCCGATCGTTTGAATTAGGCAAGTGGCCTCGGCTGTCGATCAGCTGACCGTAGGGGGTTTTGTTTGCGTGCACGCGTCGTTGCGATCGTCGAGGTCAGGCTGAGGTCGTTCTCGGTCTTTCATTCGAAAAGACACCTAGGTCAGACCGGTTCGATGCGGTCCCTGCCTATGATCAGCATCGCACTTAGGCCTGCGGCTATGATCAGCGTCCGAACGTTCGAATTGACCAAGCGGCCTCGGCTTGTTGATTAGCCGATCGTGGGAAGCTTCATTCGCATGCTTTTCCTTATTCGGACTCACCGTGATGGTCATGGGAATCAGACGGCCTCCGCGCCTCCACGTGGAGGGCAATCGGACCGTTTGGAAATTTCAATCACCGGTCGATCTGCGTGGTTAGTTTGAATTCGAACAGACACCATTGGGGATGCGGCGGTTCTCGCGCCCACGTCACGTCGTCTGCCAGTCGTACTCTGGCAGCCGTCTCGTCGGAGTAATGTTGGCGCCCTAGCCGCGGCGAATGCGGCGAGATGCGGCCCGAGCCCGCTTGTCAGTGGGTCGTGTGTGCATCGGGGCGCGAGCCCACGACCGCACAGTTACTCTCACGATCGATCGTGGGCGACGCAGTAACTACACAGGCCGTTTAAAAGAAGGGGTGCGGTAACTTCGCGTTTTCACCCAGCCTCCTTGCTTCGTCTTGAGCCTTCTGTCACGTGCGAGAGCTCGTTAGCTCCGCTCTTCGCCTTAGCGTCGTTAGGTTCGACGATCACCGTCGTTCTCGTTCGTGTTCTCCCCGCGTTCGTCGTCGTCATCTTCACGATGTTCAAGAGGGAGCCTACGACCGTCGACGACGCCCTGCTTGCGAGGTGGAGCGTCATCGAGATGATCTCGCCGAAGGAGTCGGCTGGTTGGGTGGCCGGCTTCGGCCATGTCGTGTCCGCGCCGTCGCTAGAGAAGATCATCAGCTTCCTGACCTACCACGAGCATGGGTTGGGGCTGTCGGTCTCGAGCTTCTTCCGAGCCATCCTCAACCAGTACGACGCTCGTCTTCACCAGTTTGCGCCGAACGGGGTCCTCCACGCCTCCGTCTTCGCGATGCTCTGCGAGGCGTACCTGGGCATCCGGCCCAGTCTTCTGTTGTGGAGGTATTTCTTTCTCGCCAGTCTCCAGACGTCGAAAGAGACTGGGGTCGGCAAACGCGTCGGCGGCGTCAGCATCATGCTCTGAACCAGGGAGCTCTAGGAGTACATCGAGGTTGACTTAAAGACCTCGTTGAAGGGCTGAAAGAAGTTTTTGTTCTACATCAACAACACCGACCCTCAACTCCCACCCTTCGAGAACTTGGTGCCCAAGGCGTCCGGGTTATGGAAGTCGAGGCTCTCAGCGGTGAAGGTCGAGTCGATTCGGCCGCATCTAGAGGTGATCCGGCACCTTCAGGAGCTGGGGTTGATCGGGACGACGGTCTTCGGCGTCGCCATGTGACGTCGGATCATGCCGCTACGTCGTCGAGTGCACAGCATCGGAGAGTACAAGGGGTCGAACGACGAGACATGCGAGATGCGCGGCCAGCCTCTCTCAGACAAAGTCGTCCTCGCTCGGACATCGACGGTCTTCAAGGAACGATCAGATGAGCCTATCAGCAGGTCATTGATAAACAACCTGTACCAATGAAATATTTATCTGATAAGAATTTCAAAATTTTCAGAATGGAGATGACACACCTTACATGGCTGCCGTTCATTTAAATTGACTTGGAGATGGAGTGATCTCCCAATCAAATAGTTTAAATTACATTACATATAAGCTTTCATTACCAAATTAACTAAACTCCTAAGCATACAGTAATTTACTTGGCAAATTCTACAATAGACCTAAATGCATATGAGCCGTCTATTTACACGGATCTCGAGGTGGAAACGGTTCTTTTACCTTTTAGGAAGTAAAAGAAATAAAATAATTAATAATTAATAAAAAAATAAAATTTGAAAGAAATCATCAAATTATGGAAAGTGGTACATGCGACAGTTAAGCAAATAAAATTTTTGAGTTTTCGAAATAAACGCATTGATATATTTGGAAAGTTGCATGTGTATTAAAGTAGGTAAGTGAGCAGGTCCTTCTTACTATTTTTTTCTTGTAACGCGACAGCCGGTCAATTATATGAAACATTCTTAGGCCCTGTTTGGTAGGCTTTTTTTACCGACTTTTCGATCGGCTTCAACTGAAATTTTATCGAATAGTTTTAGAAGGAGTCACTTCTCCTTCTTTTTAGAGAGAAGCCAGGGTGAAACTCGAAGCCACAAAAATGTGACTTCTCCGTGGCTTTTTCATCCACGTGTCATTTTTTCTTATTAACTATTCCTACAAAATAATAGAGCTCACAAAAGAAACTGTTCTACCAAACAATTTTTAAGAAGCCAAAGCCAGAGCAATAAAAACCTTTTTTTCAAATAAACCAAAGCCAGAGCCATTTTGGAGAAGTCAGAGCCCTACCAAACATGGCTTTATACTCGCATGCAAACGTGATAGCGGGTCAAATTGATTTAGATTCAAAATTGAAAAAATTGAAACCACAACATAGTCACATATTTTACGGGATAACGTGATAGGTAAATATTTTAAAAAATAAAAATTAGAATCCGGTCAAACTGGTCGATAAATTAGTCAAACCAACTAAAAATTACGAAGTAGTCAAAATTGACTTGATTCAAAATTCAAAAAATTGAAACCGAAACATGGTCACATTTTTTTACGGATAACATGATAGTTACAACCATTGGCTTACACTGCCGGTCAATGAACACATTGCCAACGGTCACTAATCATTTTTTTAAGAATGAAAAAAATTAAAAAAAATGAAAAATGAAAATTGGAATCCGGTCAAACTGGTCGGTAAATTAATCAAATCAACTGAAAATTAGTCAAATTGATTTCGATTCAAAATTCAAAAAATTGAAACCGAAACATGGTCGCTTTTTTCGATAACATGATAGTCAAATTGATTTTAATATTTAACCCTGGGGCCACATGTATGTGACAACTGCAAATTAAAAATTCCGACCCAATTGAGAGCCCAACACACGATGAAGAAAATATTTCGGGGTTGTGCGTCCGCTGCTGCACCTGCCTTGTTTCTTCTCCAGAGACGCTGCCGCACCTTGGTTTCGATCTCCGGTTGGCGCGCCCATGCAATCGCGATCTCACGGTAATTTCGGTTTCGGGTGAGCTGTAAAACTAATTTCGAATTACTCTTTATTTGCTTAAAATAACCAACGGCTGAGATTCAATTGAACTTTCATCTCTTGTAGGTGAAAAAGAAGAAATTGGTCTACCTTAGCAAAACCCATTTACTTTTATAATCTGGGGCCACGCTAGAAGAGAAAAACACACATTTGTACGTAGATGTTGATACAAAAGACAATACGATTAATTAATAATTGGACGCTGAATTACAATTACAAAGAGAAGAAACAAAAGAAGGCCAGGCCAGGAGGTAGC
>BCLH01002937.1:0-39221 GCA_001602315.1 Zoysia pacifica
TCCGGTCCAACACGCCGCTCGCACATTAGTGTGCGGAAATGTCGATGTTTCTTCGACGTCGGGTTTGAAGTAGCACCTACACAATCTCGTCTCAGGAAAGACCCCGTCGGAGGATAATCATCTTAGGAATGATTCAAGCTCAGTCAGACCAGCCGAATCGGCTTCAAACATCGCCAAGACGAAGGAAGATCATCACGAGAGTCGAGTAAAAGGGTTAGAGTTTAGAGAAGAACAAAAAGTGTAAGGCAAAATGATAGATTCGATTGAGATGATCCTCAACCGGCCATGGGCCTCTGTTTTATAGAGGAGAGATGATCTTATTCTGTAGAGCAACTAATCTCACAAGTTAAAAAAGAAATTAGAATCAATCTGCTGAAAATTTTTTTAAATCAGCATTACTGAAGTGTCCGACGAAAGTGCTGGATATTCCGGTGACAGAAGTCTCCGGTAAGATGCTAGAGGTTCTGTCATGTAATTCTGGAAACCCAACAGGACTCACCAGATACTCTAGCAATATGTCGGACACTCCGGTGGGCTAAATGACCGAATCCGAGAGGGCTCACCGGACCCTCCGGCAGTGTGTCGAACACTCCAGTGAGCCAGGTGCCCGAACCCGAGAGGGCTTAACGAACACTCTGGCAACGTGTCGGACACTCTGGTGGGCTAAGTGCCCGAACCTGAGAGGGCTCATCGGACACTCTGGCAACATGCCAGACACTCCGGTGGGCTAAGTGTCCGAACCTGAGAGGGCTCACCGAACACTCCGGCAACGTGTCAGATACTCCGGTGGCCCTGTGATTTTTGAATGTCAACATATGTCCTCTATTTTTTTTAAGTTCCTACATCATAAAACATCTAGCCACCTGAAAACCTCTTAAGGGCGATGTGTTTCTTGACTCATCGGCTATTGTATTCAACCTTGGCAACGATGTTCTTCACATCGGCCACTTTTCTCTTACGCATTTTGCTATACACTTGGATGGTACTTTTTCAAGTATCGGCCGTTAAGAGCCTTAGGTAATGATTCTCCGCGAACATCTTTCAATATGTACGTGTTTTCGGCAATGACATTTACTATTTTGTATGGTCTTTCCCAACTAGGAGACCATTTTTTGAACTTGTTGCTTCTTGAGCCTACGAGCAAAATAGGTTTTCAAACCAATTCGCTCACCTGAAAAGTTTTGACTTTCACCTTCTTATTGTAGGCTCTAGCAACTCGAGCCTTGTCTCTCTCAATTTCTTTCAAGGCATTTAAACACTTATCGGTAACTTCATAGATATTGTCTAGCATTAAAGTTCTATACTCATCGGTGGATAAATCATTTTATTTGGCTAACCTTAGAGCTCCTAAATTTACCTCGATGGGTAAAACAGCCTCTTGTTCATACACAAGTTCATAGGGCGTTACCTTAGTTGCCCCATACCTAGATATCCGATGAGCCCACAATGCTTCCAATAAGACTTCATGCTATCTCTTAGGATCATCCTCTATCTTTTTCTTAACGAGTTTAATCAATGTTTTGTTACTAGACTCGGTCTGACCATTGGTCTGAGCATAATACAAAGATGAATTGAGTATCCTAATTCTGTAGGATTCGGTAAACTCTTTAACATGACTGGACGTAAAGGAAGTACCCTGGTTGGTAGTTAAAGTTTGAGGTATGTCGAATCTATGAATAATATGCTCGGTAAAGAACTCAATTACCTTTTTGTGCGTCATGTTCTTGAGAGCCACCGCTTCGGTTCATTTGGTGAAGTAATCCGTTGCGACCAACCCGAAACGATGTTCCTTCGAAGATGGAGGATGTATTTGCCCTATGAAGTTCAATCCCCATCCTCGGAATGGCCATGATTTTATAACAGGATTCATCATGGCTGCGGGTGCCAATTGAATGTTTCCTAATCTTTGACACTCTTCACATCTTTTGTAGTAGTGGTAGCAATCGGCAATTATAGTTGGCCAATAGAATCTGGTCCTCCTTAACAATCATTTCATTTTTGGAGCCGTTTGATGCGTATCACAAATGCCCTTATGAACTTCTCCTATAGCTACTCTAGCCTCGTCATCACCCAAACATTTCAAAAGCATATCATCCTTGTTCGGTGATATAAGTCACCATCGATCAAAGTATACTTAAAAGTCATATGCCGAACTTTCCTATCTATACTTTGGGTTGAGCTACGAATGTATAAAATTATAGATGACCTCCAATCAAGTAATTCGGTACTATCATGATTAAACATGTTAGTGTCCAAACGATCTAATTCCTAACACCTTAAGCATCGGTTTCTTATTGACTGAAAATCTATCTTAACTTACATCGTAACCCGATGCTTGTTGAGACAACTCATTGGCTCCACTGTTTTTTAGCCTAGGCATATGATGTATGTTGAATTTATCTATTCTTCTAATGATGTCTAAGACACTTATCTAAGATGACATTTAATGATCCGTCTAAGCATTGGAAATTTTCAAAAATTTGCTGCACTACTAACAATGAATCAGCGAAAGCCTCTACATACTTAACTCCCATGGACTTCAACATCTCTAAACCGAACAACAATGCTTGTTATTCAGCTTGGTTATTGGTGCAGTCATACTCTAATCGGTTTGAGAATTTAAAGTGTTCATCATGAGGAGATACTAAAATCACACCAACACCTTGACCCTCTTTATAAACCGATCCATCAAAATATAACTTCCAAGGGGGTAAAAGTAACATAAGCAACATCTAGACCATGTTCTAAATCAATTTGATGTTTAACAATAAAATTAGCAACAATTTTGCCTTTTATGGATTTCAGCGATTCATAAGCTAAATCATATTCAATCAATGCATAAGTCTATTTACCAAACCTACCACTAGAAATCGGCCTATGCAACATATGTTTAATAACATCGATTTGACAAGCAACCACACAAGTGCTAGATAGCAAATAATGTCTCAACTTGGTGCAAGCATGATACAAAGAAAATCATAGTTTTCAATGATAGTGTACCTTGTTTTCACGTCCACCGACCGATGGCTCACATAGGTGATCATGTACTCGTTTTCTTCGGCTTTTTGTGTCAAAACAGCACTAACCACATCATCTTCCACCACTACGTAGAGACGGAAAGGGACTCCTCCCTTAGATGTCCTAAGCACTGGTGGCGAAGACAAGTACTCTTTGATCTTCTCAAAAACTTCTTGCTATTTTACCCCCCAAGTAAATTTGGCATCATTCTTTAGCCGAAGAATAGAAGTAAATATATTAATCTTTCCCGACAAGTTGGAAATGAATCACCTTACGTAATTCACTTTTCTTAAGAAGCTTTGCAACTCTCTCTTATATGTAGACGCTTACACGTTTCTAATTGCTTCTATCTTCTTAGGATCTACCTTTATGCCCTTTTCATGAATTATGAAACCTAAAAACTTCCCGCCGATACACCAAAAGCACATTTGAGCGGATTCATTTTTAAACCGAAACGACGCATTCGGTTCGAAGCAAGTTGCAAATCAGCCAAGTGAGAGTCTAAAGCGACCGATTTGATCACTAAATCATCTATGTAAGCCTCTATGATAACACCAAGCAAATCATAGAAGATAAAGTTCATGACTCTTTGATATGTGTCACCCGCATTCTTTAACCTAAAAGTCATAACAACCTACTCAAACAATTCTACAAAATCAGGACATCTAAAAGCAGTTTGACATATCCTCTTCAGCCATGGAGATTTGGTTATATCTCGCATTACCATCAAAGAAGCTAATAATCTATGGCCGGAAGCATTGTTAATCAACATATTGGCTATGGGCATAGGATACTCATCTTTAGGAGTGGCTCTATTCAAATTTCTAAAGTAAATGCAAACTTTAATCTTACTGGTGTTCTTCTTTTCTACAGGCACGATGTTGAAGATCCACTCCGCATACCTGCAACGTCTTATAAATTTCGCATCAAGTAATCGGTCAATTTACTCTTTAATCTGATCATGCATATTCAGGTTAAACCTCCTCATCGGTTGCTTAAAAGGTCTAAAACCAGATTTTATTGAAAGCCGATGCTCAATTAGTTCACGGCTCAATCCTGACATTTCATTATAAGACCATGCAAAATAGTCCACCTATTCTTTTTGTAAACTGATTAACTTCACCTTATAATCGGCTTTTAGTTTTTTATTTATATAAGTTGGTTTTGTATTATCATCGCTGCCAAAGTTCACCTCCTCGAGAGGATCGACCGATGTGAATCCTTGTTCTAACTTATCCATATTTTCTATTTTCTCGATAGCTTCGCGCATATCATTCGTATTGAACCGATGGTGTTCCTCTCTCTTTTGCAACCAATCAAGATTAGGCTCCATTAAATCACATTATATGGTTGAGCCTTTTTCATCAGTTTTACATTGACGGGTACAAAACCATCTCTAGTCACGCTAAGAAAATCATAATCCATCAAGTCTAAACCGGTCAAGCACTTGATAGTATCATGCGGCAAAGAAGATGATTCGGCTATAGCAACACAAGCCGATGTATCTGCATGGACAACCTTTATATCATCACCAATCCATTGTATCAAGAACTGGTGTAAGGTAGAAGAAACACATTTATTGGGATAAATCGAAACACGCCCTAAGATCAAGCTATAACTACCGCGCAGATCGACAACAAAAAAAGCGGTAGCCATTGTCTTGCTTCTAACGGTGAGTTCCACAGAAGTGACCTTTTTAGCCTCGATAGGGTCTCCTCCTCCCACACCGTTGAAAGTCATGTTGGTTTGGATGAGCTCGTCATCGGTCTTACCTAGCTTCTTAAACAAAGAATACATCATTAGATTAACAATAGCACTGCCGTCTATATGCATGCGAGAAATCGGTGAGCTATTAATATGACCTCTCACATAGAGAGGTTTCAAATGGTTCTTCGATTCCTCGGGCTTTTTGAAGATAGCACTTTTGGGCCCAAAGTCGAATTGTGCCATGACTTTTTCTTCATCTATAAGCGAATAATCAGAAAGGGATAAGCAAATGGTGTTAATGTCCATATCTTCTCGAGGCGGTGTAGTCTCATAGTTCAAGAGATCGTCATCGTCGAACTCGAACATATCGACGTCTCTCGTGGGCGAGGGCGAAGTCCTCTTCCAAGACGGCGTCGGCCAAACCAAGTGGCCTCGGAGTAGTCTCCGCTTCCTTCGTCATCGGTGGAGTAGGGGCCTTGGGCTTCTTAACCCTCCACTGCTTACTTCGAGAGACCATCAGCTTGATCTCGTTGAAGACCTCATCTCTCTTTTTTCTACGTCTCCTCTTCTCGCATCTTCCGGAGACGCAGCCTTTGGAGCTTCCTCTTTTGAGTGTGGGTCAAGTCAGGCGGACACCACCTCGGTTGCGTGTACTTAGAGGAGCTCTTGCTGCTGCTAGCTTCTTGGTCATGGGAGACCTTTTTGACCGGATCATTCAAAGTGATTGGCCCCGTGAAGACTCCTTCGATTTTGACATCGATTGTGCTGATTTTCACGACACCTCCGGATGCACTCTCTTGATGGACAACGGTAGAGGGAGCAGGTTCGTTATCTTGCTTCGAGCGGCACTCTTGCTTAGGCGCGATGGTGGAGCTCCTTCCTTGAATCTTGATCGGTCGAGAATCTGTTCGATCCGAAATAGGGTTGGAGAGCCTTGTGAAGACATCTCCTCTCGGTCCGTTTCACCTCGGATGAAATGGCGGATACGGCATCGGTGGAACGGGCCTCAGTGACATAGGCATCAGTGGCATGGCATCCACAGTCCCATGTATGGATGCCACACCAAGAACGATAGGCAAGGCATAGGATGGAACCACTGTGGTGGTACTTTCGAAGCCATGTAGAGAAAAAGGAGGAGGAGGCCCGTGCACATTCACGGTTAGCCTCATCTCCTTCCTAGATGGGCTGCCTCTCCTAGGTGGTGATCTTGATTGCTTCATAGATCGATTATTCAAATTAGTCTTTTGATTCTTGTACTTAGTCATGAGCTGGTCGAATGCGCTTTTAGGTCTCATCTTCCGATCCGTGGCTTTGCCTTGATTTACCTTCCACTTGCCCACTTCAGGATTCTTCGGCTTTATCATCTTGAGCTATGGAGCTTGCCCTCGGGTCTAGAGTCTTGGAAGGTGACTTTTAAAGACTCTTGATCATCGGAGAACTTCTCAAGCATCACTTTTCTAGAGGCACCCTTCTCACTTGGAGAAACAGACATCTCTTCCTCGATGATCACGTTCTTCCCTTTGGTTGTATCGGCTTGATGAGGCTGAATCAATACCTCAGGGTTGAGCTCTAGAGTGTTGATGGAGAAAGGGTGCTTGTCGATCTGCATCTCCTTAAGACTCAATCGTCCCTCATTAACGGCCAATTGGACTTGTCGACGGAAAATATTGCAATCATTAGTAGCATAAAAATAAGAGTTATGCCATTTACATTATGCCCTATGCTTAATCTCATCCGTCGAAGGTAAAGTATATGTGATCTTAATGTATCCACCTTTATGCAGCTCATCAAATATTTTATCGCATTTAGCTACATCAAAGGTGTATTTCATATCGTCTTTCCGATTCTTATGAACCAGTTTGAGTGAATCACAATCAAATGATTTAGCCTTAGAGGGCCAAACGAACTAGACAGACAAGATGTCATTGGAATCATCATCGGAGCTATCTAAATCACATTCCACGATGTGCACACTACGGCAAGTCTTGTAGTCATGTTTTATTTTTTTTGCTTCGGCTTTCTTGAGCCGAAGCCCTTTGTTGGAGGTGGGTGAGTGTAAGAAAATCATATCCCTCCAATTTTTCTCTAAGATGCGACCGTAAACCAGTCGACTAAATCTTTTTCAAAAATTGTTAAATTAAAGCATTGGTTCTTAATATCTCTAAACCGCCGAAGATAATCAACCACGGGTTTCTCTTTCCCTTGCCGAACCGATGTCAAGTGTGACATTCAATTCGTTGTCCTCAGAGTAAAAATGATCATGAAATTTACGCTCTAATGACTCTTATGTGAAAATGGAGCTCGGAGACAAAGATGAAAACCAAGAAAAAGCGGTTTCGGTTAGTGATAAGAAAATAACCGTACTTTCAAAGCTTCACAAAAACACGCTTTTCCTTGTTGTGCTACGTATTGACTAAGCATTCCCAAGTGGTTTTGCTATCTTCACCATTGAATTTGACAAAGTCGAGAACATGTCATCCAACGAGATATAGGACCGAATCAAAATACGTGGGGTATAGTTTTTCATAAATTTGGTCTCTCCCTTTAAGGTCTCCACCTAGCGTTTCATAAAATTATTTATTTAAATCCTCCTTAATGCGCAGTATACACTCCTCTATGCTGACAATAGGTGGCCTAGTGGACGCGACTGGTGGTGAAAGGTGTAGACTTGTTTTCATGGCACTAAACAATTCATTAGGAACAGGGCCATAAGGGATACCTGTACTGCTCGGTGGGATAAGTGGTGTGCTATATGCAGCGATATGGTAAGGAGAAACAAACATAGCCAATTCATTCAATCGGCTCATAGTCAGATTGAGGATGTTAGTAATTGGCTCTACGCTAACAAGAGACACTACCAATGTGTTAGTTTGTATATGAGAGAGAAAAATAGATTGTCCACTAAATGAGTTCAACAGCATGCCATACGGAGGTTGTTCTATACTAGAAGTAGTGGGCGCCGATGTACTAGTAGGAGGACCTACATGTGCAATATGAGACGACGATGCAATATTAACATTCTTAGACTTCGACATATTCTCTTGAATCATGTATTGCATATCATTCATTAAGACATTTTTTATGTTGACAAAGTAATATAAAAGGTCTTTAAAAGTAATGGGAGGGTGCGAAGATGTCTTTATATTAGCAGCATCTAAGGCCGCGTCGTCGTCGACGGTCGGAAAAACAGGCTCCTTCACTGGAGAGACCGCGCTTTGGCGGTCCTTCTTGAAACACACCAAGTACATCTGCAGCTCCCACTCCTCGCACGCCTTGCGCGCCTCCTCGGAGGCCTTCTGGTGTTTGAACAACGCCTTGTGCGTCTCTTCGGCCAACTCCTCCAAGGACGATATGACGATGTTCGTCGCGGAGATCTCGGAGTTCATGATGGAAAACAACAATTCAGTTTGTGTAACTGGGATCACTTGTTCCCCAGCGGAATCGTCAAAAAGTGTGTTGACGTCGAAATTAGGTCCGGGCCAAGACACCGCTCACACGTCGGTGTGCGGGAATGCTGACGTTTCTTCAACGCTAGATTTGGGTTAGCATCTAGAAAATCCCGTCTCGAGAGGGACCTCGTCGGAGGAGAGTCATCTTAGGGATGATCCGAGCTCGGTCAGGCCAGTCGGATCGCCTTCAAATGTCGCCGGCACGAAGGAAGAACAGCACGAGAGTCGAGTAAGAGAATTTGGGTTGGGAGAAGAAAAAAAATGTAAGGTAAAATGATAGGTTCGATTAGGATGATCCTCAACGAGCTATGGAGCTCTGTAGAGATGGTCTTATCTTGCAGGGCAACTAATCCTAAGAGTTAGGAAAGAAATTAGAATCAATTTGCTGAAAATTTTACTAAATCAGCATTGCGGAGTCTCCGTAGAGTGCCGGACACTACGGCGACCAAAGTGTCTGGTAAAATGCCAGAGGTTCCGTTGTGTAATTCTGAGAACTCAAAAGGGCTCACCGGATACTCTGACAACGTGTCAGACACTCCGATAGGTTAAATGTCCAAACTCGAGAGGGCTCAGCATACCCTCTGGCAGCGTGCCGGACACTCCGGTGAGCTAAGTATCTGAACTCGAGAGAGCTCTCCAGACACTCCGGTAACATACCGGATACTTCGGTGGTCCTATAATTTTTGGGTGTCAACACATTTATTTTGTAACCTTTTTGTCTCATCTTGCAGGTCCTATGCAAACTAACGAACACTGGACGGTGCATCGATCAACTAATTGTCTTGCTCGGACGATTAGGTTTTTGCGCTAGAAAGGAAATTGATAGCACGGACCGTTCCATTTGACGATCATGTTTAGCTTTTTCGAAGTGCCTGAATATAAAAATGGCCGGTGAAGCATCCAATGGCAGCTTCAGGGAAAGTACGAATCAAACACTGCCAAATTGGCAACAGTAAAACTGAAACCAAAACGCAGAATCCGACGAGCAAGCAGCTCAGGCTCAGGAGCTCACCTTCCTGTGCGTGACGCGCCCCTGAAGTTGGGGAGCACCACTGCACCAGCCACACGACGAGCAGCGGCTTCAGCTAGTGATGGCCAAAAGGTGGCCCATTAAAATTTTGTGCCGGTCTGGCACGGCGTATTTAATGGGCCATGCAGCACTAGTCCACAAACTCGAACAGCGGCTCACAACTTGACACAAAAATGGTTAATCGTGTCGGGTCACGCCATTTAAGCACGGCAGCCCATCTAGCCTGATGCATAGTTAAGATAATTTAATGTCAAATGTTACAAAATATATAAGAGAAATTAGGAATTGAACTCATGACCTCAATCAAGAAATTGAAGCATTAACCTTATCTGTGCACCACATGATACTATTGGAGTTGATCTAAGCAACTACAGTATAGTGTCTTTTTAAAATAGACAAGTGATGTCATTTCACTTCTTAGGAGGTAAAACATAAATTTGATCTTAACCATTGATTTATATAAAGAAATATACCTCTGATTACCGTCACCTGCCAAAATTCACTAATAACTTTTCATATTGAATTATTCAGCAATTAATAACTATTAAAAAACTTTTATCTCCTAGATGGTAAAAGAATAATTTAAGCCTCAAATTTAGTGTAAATGAACAATCTATATTTATTTGAGTCTATTTTAAAATCTGATCAGTATATAGCCGTTCGAAGGCAGTCATCATGTGCATCCATATGTCATTCAACCTCAAAACACGCGGTAGACACAAAGCCTTTGGACGCGGTTTCTTCTGTTGATTGGTTTTTAGTTATTTTTTAAAATAAAAAATGAAAATAAGTGGTAAGCCGAAGAGGTTTTGAGATTTGAAAAATTATTCACGGTAAAACTACATAGTAAGCCGGCGAAACATAACAGTTTACTGTAGCAGTTCAACTAAAATTCTTTCAAATTTTATTTACCTAGTCTCAATACCCGTGCTAATGCTACGGTCTAACAAAAATAGATTAACTAATTATGAAAATTTTTCCCTTCGTCCCAAATTATAAGTTATTCTAGGCTCCTCAAATTTTTCCAAATTATAAATCATTCTCACCAACAAGACAATTTTTTTTCTGTCTAATACATTTGCACTTTATCTCTCTACTCCTCGTTTTCAGAACATCCCACTTTTTCCACATTTCTTAATTTCATTTCAGCTCCAAAACCACTTATAAAACTCGATGGGGGAGTAATATATTAATATTAAAATTTAAAATTTCTCATTCTTCACCATAGAAGAATAACTACAAACTAATCATTTAAAGTTTGCATGCATCATATCTAAAATTGGTCTATCTCGATATAGAGTATGCAGATCTATATATAATAGGTTGATACTTATTGCACATATTGATTCTTAAACATTAAAAAATTAGATCAAGTCCCACTTATCACTAATTCTGTAAACCTGGATTATCTTTGAAGTCCCTCCGGTATAAAAAAGACAGTCCTTTTAAACAACATCAATGTCTCCAAAACACAAATTTGACTCTTATTTTCTATAAAAGTATTTATGAAAACATGACATGTGGATACTTTATGAAAACAATTTTCAAGACAAATCTGATTGTATAACTTTTACAAATTAAAAATTATTTATAATTTATATTCCTAATATTTGACTAAAACCTTATCTAAAATGACTTTTTTTGGTACCTGAGGGGGTATGTGATAAAATTGAAGCCAACTTGGACCTAAGCAAAACTAAAATAAATCGTTGATATATAAAGAAGCCATTAATTTACAAATTGATCTCTTCTTTTACTGCCTAAAAATATCATTTTTCCTTTTGTCCAGATCCCTCCGTCCCAATTCATAGAAGCTTATTTCTAGGTTACGTTAACTACAATTTTATCCAATGATTTTGATAGATTTAATTAATTTTAATAATAACAAATGCTAACTAACACCCTGGGCCAACCGACTGAGCCATGGCCCCAGTGCGCGCGCCAACTGCCCGCCGGAGCGCGCGTTGACCCACCTAAAAAAAGTACATCCAATAATTTTTTAGATTGCTTAAGTAATTTCCACTCCTTCAACAATAATTTCCTTGAATTTGTTAGCAATTTTTCCATATTCATTTTGTAATTTTCATTCCTTTTCTGTAATTTCTCCATCTTTTTGTCAGAGCAACTCTCTTCACCGGCAAACTCACGGCGCAGCCGCCGACGTCATCATCACCAGAGAATCCTTTACCTACGTGGATTTGTACCCCCAATGCTCATTCTCTCCATCACTGGACATAGAAATCGGGGGAAGGTAGGCCCGACGGTGGGGGGTGTGGTGCGGGCGGGGCAGTGCCGGCAGCGGTGGTGGTCGCCGGCGGTGAGCGGTGTCGGAGAAGGGACGTCGTATGCCGAATTAGCGCGTCGGCGGTGGAGGGCGGCAGCGGAGGCGGCGGGGGCGTCACGCGAACTAGCGGCAGCATCGAGACTTTTGGAACGGGGGGGGGGGGGGTAGGCAAGAAAGGGAAGCCTACCCATATTAAGAAGTTGATAGCTTGTGACATTCCAAATTTTAGGACTAATTTAAAAATGCAAATTCAAAATTTTTTCCTAACAATCACCCTAGCACTTTTCCTTCTCCTTCTCATCTCCTCCTTTCTTTCCTATCTCAAACGGAAAAATCCTCACTAAATTAAAACATAGCTAATTTGGAAATTTCAAAATATTAAAACTTGGAAGTGTGACAAGTGTGTGACTCTTTTGTTTGTTGTTTTTACCGTTGGTTTTGTTGCATTGCATTTGAATCCTAAACCCACCAAATTCTTTTGAATTCTAAAATCTATTTAGGCTCTTTTAATTCGAGTCAAATCACAGCCCCATCTTGATGCTACTTCCTCCCATGCTATTTGTATTCTATTTATTGAAATGATTCGAATTTGAACAAAATTCCTTGAATTCAGAAATATTCAAAATACCAAATCCAAATTTTGGTCATGGGCCACTTTCTCTCTTCCTTTTCACATTTTCCTAGCCCAGCCGTGGCCCGCTTTCTCTCCTGCGTGGCCCAGCCACTAGGCCGGCCCAACCGGCAGCCCACGCTACCTCCCTCTCCTCCTTCCTCCTTCCGTGCCGCCTTGCCCTAACGCCGGCGCGCCCTGCCACGCGTCCCTCCACGAGCAACGCATGCACCCCCTTCGCTGCTCTTCAGGGTGCCACATGACCGTCCACGCGCCGCTTGTGTCAGTTTTCGAGCCGTTCGCAGTGAAGTCATGCTTCGCTCCTCGTCGGGCCGCCAATCGCGTCCACCACTCTTGCCTCTGTGGCCGGCGCTCCTCGGCGCTCCCCAACTCCGTCGGGCCCAAGCCGAGGTTCAGTACCGCGTACTCGTCCTCATCCGCCGGGATCCCGAGCCGCTTCGCCACCCCTGGGCCCCGACGCAGTGAGCCGCCGCCGTGCACTGGCCTCTCTCCGACGCCAGCCGTGCATGGCCTTCCTCCAGCGAGCGCCTCCTCTTCTGGTGTCGCCTGCGCGACCTATCAGGCCTCTCCTCCCTCTGAGCCCGGTCAATTTTGGTGAAACGCGGACAGAGCTGAGCCCCGCCGCGCACCACCGGGACACACCGCTCCTCTCCGATGATGTTGCACTGCAGCGCCTCTCCGGCTCGCCTGAGCCCATGGGGAGCTCCACCACGCAGCTCGCATGCTCCTCGGCCTGAGCCTCGAGTTTCCCCAACGTCTTGTTGCCCGGTGCGGCGCGCCGCTGTGACGAGCCACCCCCATCTTCGTTGAGCGCCGCCCCTCTCCGGCGCCAGCTCTGCACGGCCTCCCACCGGCTTGCCTGAGCACACGAGCGGGTTCTTCTCGTCGCCCTCTCACTCCTACGCCGGCCCCATGCGCTCCTTGCGCCGCTGCAGGCCCGACGCTAGGCGCCGCCGTGCGCACTGACTGGGTTCCGTCGTTGGCGCGCTGCGTCACCTTGCCAACCTCGTCGCGCCTTTTGTGGAGCTCGCCATGACGCCCTCGTGCTCCTCCGCCTGGAACCTCAAGCTCCTTCGGCCACCTTGCACCCCGACGCCGTGAGCCACCGCCGTGCTCTGGCCTCTCTCCAATGCCCCAAGTCACCATCGCCTCCCTGGCTCGATTGAACCCGCAGAGCCGTTCGCCACGCCACCCTCCTGCTCCTCCACCCCTTCCCCAGGGCTGGCGAGCCCTCCATGGCCAGCTTGTCGCCGTGGTCCACGGCAAGGTTCGTGGACCAGCTCCTTGCTGCTGTCCACAGAACGTGGACATGGTCTACGCTTCTTCTTTAGCCCTGGAGCAACTGGTTCGATCTAGTAAAATCCACTTTTGCAGAAAGGCCCTCCACATCCTAACAGCTTTTATTTTAGTACAGAGTTTTCAAAGAAAACCTTCTGAACTTTTATATTAACAATAATTCCATCCAAACCTTTTACACTCAGGCCCCTATTCTTTTCTGTGATTTCATATAGGTCCCTGCCGATCTTTTGGTAACTGCAAATTAGTCCTTGACGACCCTTCTTGTAATTACAGCATTGGCCACGTGTCCACAGACACAGACATGGGCACAGACATTCTCACGTGTCCACGGACATGTCACGGTTCACGTGTCCACGTGTCCACGGACACGTCACAGTTTTTTCGTGTCCACGTGTCCACGGACGCGTCACGATTTCACGTGTCCACAGACACGTCACAGTTTTCACGTGTCCACAGACGCGGTCACAGTCCACGTGTCCATGCCATGGAACGCGGTCATAGTCCACGTGTTCACGTGTCCACGGACTAGGCCACAGTCCACGTGTCCACATGTCCACGGAACGCGGTCAAAGTTCACGTGTCCACGTGTCGACGGACACGTCACAGTCCACGTGTCCACCGACACGGTCACAGTCCACATGTCCACGGACACAATCATAGCTCACATGTTCACGTGTTTACAAACACGTCACATAACTCTGTGTCCACGGAGAAATCCTCGATTCTAGACACCCATGTGTCCTGGGGCTGTGGACACAGGTCGAACCTTGTGTCCACAGGATTTTTCCCGATTCTAGACACGCAGGTGTCCAGAGGCCGTAGACACAGGCCGAGCCATGTGTCCACGCAAGCCTTTGCCTGTTTTCGGTCACAGACCAGCTGGCAACATCACTACGAGGTTTGTCCACTGTTTCATGCCTGCACACACACCTGACATCTGTGGACACATGTCGGGTAGCGTGTCCACGAGAGGAATTTTCTGTTTTCCATCGTGAACACCTTTTTCGCCTCTCCACCGCCACACCTCAACTATGTTTTCAGTAATTTTGACACCGTTGGAACCGTTGTCTCGAGCTCCACCACATCAAGTCATTCGAACCTCAGCTAACATCCGATCTTGCTGGTTTGTTTTTAATAGTAAGTTCTTCGCAGAGTTTAATCGTTGTTCCTTCTCGTTGTTTTATCGTTGTTGGTGTAAGTCTTTAATTATGATGCACCTCTAGGCATAGATTCATAATAGCTAGTGTGCACCCCATCATATCATGACTCATTATTTAGCACACATTAGTATGTGTAACGACCGGGTTTTCACTTACCTTTAGATAAGTCCCGATCTTACGTGACATTGCCAATCCCAGGAGTTTGGCAATCACGATATCACAAGCGATCAATCAAGAAACCATAACAGAAATATTAAACAAGAAACAAATTAGGAAATAGTAGATCAGAGTGAAATTATTAGAATAAAATCCTCCAAAGGGGGTCCATCGACACGCAGGCCGGAAATATCTCAGAGTGGATATATCTCTATCGTGAATCCAACAAAAGCAACGACGGAAGCATCAACAAGGCAGCGGTAGCGAACCTCCTCCACACAGGCTAGCTCGAGTGCAGGAGCGGACGTCACGGGCCGTCAGAGACGTAGTCGAAGTCGAAGCTGAGCGAATCCTCTGAAAACAACAAATTAGAAAGCCGTGAGTACGAATACTCAGGAAACCGCGTACTACCTAACAACAATGTATGCATGCAAATGGTTTCAAAGGTAAAGGCATGGCTCAAGTGCTAAATGCAAGTTTAAAACATTTTATTTTATTTAAAGTATGCAAGAAAGCTTTATTTTCAAACTCGTCAAATTTTATTATCTTGCCCCGCAGAGATCTCTGTTATCTCGGGCGAAGGTTCATTTTAATGCCGATGTAATCTCCACACTCGGCCACAGCTCAAAGGCCGAAGTCGAAAACATTTGGAAAAGGAGAGGAGGAAGAAAACAAAGCTACCAACGAGGAGCACAACTCAAGGTGGTGTCCTTCCAAAAGGACGTGGCAATGCGCATCGATTAAAACTCTGCAGAGGTTATGCACCTGGACCCACGGGATGCGTCATCGAAAACTACCGTCGTAGCCCCGACGAACACACAAGACCCGTCCACAAGCTTTAACTAGCGTCATCTGTCCTCCAGGATAGGGATCTCAAAAGCCTACGCAATCGGGTCCTGGAGCTGTGAAGAGCCTACCACTGATCAGGTGGGGTATCTCGATCTCATGTGGGGAGTCAAAGCTCTACACCACACTAACACTACACCGCCAACCCACGGGTAAACAACCAGTCTCGGCAAGCTTCAAGATCAAGCCAACTACCCATACAGGGTAACGTGGTGTGCATGGTTGTCAACTGAGCATACAAGGCTCGAAGGACTCAGTCCTTAATTGCCGAGGCAGGCCATCTCTCCAACCACAACTCCAACAACCAACAAACTCGCCGCCAAGGCCAAAGCCTCCAGTGTACCCGCCACAGGTACTCTTATAAGGACTTTTCGAAAGTCCCCCAGCTCCTCAAATTGCCTTCTGCCCCCGCTAAATAGTTATGTAAAGTTATTTGCAATACTCACACATTTGAAGCACAGTACAAAAGCATTTAACACAAATTTTATTTTATAGTGATAAGTGTGAGATAAAATAAATGCGACTAAGCATGGCTAAGTATAAAAGTAACATAAATGTACTAAAGCAATCCTAAGGTTAATATTTGTGGAACAGTAAACAGGCACGACTTAGGAATGTTGCTAGTACATTTTAAAATAGTTGGCATGCAAAATTAAGGTTGCAAACAAAACATGCAGTTTAAAATGCTGGGAACAAAGTGATCAAGGAACGCGGCTTGCCTGGCAACTCAGGATCGAAGTCGGGATCCGGATCGACGAACTGATCGGGCTCGCAGAACTCCTCCTCAGGGACAGCAGCTAATCACAACACGAACAATAGGGATTAGACACTAATTACGCGACAAAGAATAGAACTGGAATTTTGAATCTAAATCGAAATTACTAGACTAAATGCGCGTAAAACATTCCTCGGAATAACCCTACACAATAATTGCGACGAGACAATACAACGAAACAATTTCGAGATTAAACGGAGATCAAACGGAGTTCCCCGGAAATTGTAGACAATCGGGACCACAAGGAATTAGATTAATTGCAGAATAATTAATCGCAGATTAATTTAGCAATTAATCTAACAATTAATCGAAAAGGAAAAGTATTAGAGAGAGATTTAATCCTCACCACAGCACTGGTTATCGGAGAATCGGAGACGGAATCGCGGAAATTGGGACCTAGGACTAGTACTGGAGAATTCGAAAATGTAGAAACCTGAAGCACGCATTGGCTAGAGAGAAATAAAACTGGAACGATGCACAAGTTCCAAGCTCTGCACTCACCTCTTAAACCACATCCTAGAAACTTGATTCCTGCTCACGTGGTCACAACAAGCTAATACTAACTAGGAATCTAAAATCAGCGCTTTGTTAGACTAGTACTGAACTTCACACGCAAACACGAGAACGACCAAGCTTCTGCGCAGACATGAGAGCTACGGCTGCGCCTCTGATGGGAACCAAGCGCACCCAACTAAAATTAAAAGGAGAAGGTGCTGCACAGCTCACCAAGGCCTGACCGAAGAAATCGATGCTGAGAAAAGTTGATGGAGAATTGGGTCCTGACACCTTGCTCACTGCTGCACGAGCACCGACAGTCGGACTCCTCGAATCAACGTACCTGCCACAGATCGATCACAGCTGAAACTTCCACATGCTGCGCGCAACGGAGAACACAAATCGGACCAGATCATCGAGAGAACCACCTGGACCGAACAAGCAAACCAAATTGCAGAGAGTTGGATGGGACGCGGTCATACCAAGCAGATCAGAGACAACACAGCCAACGAAAATCAAGTGACGCGGACGGACCGATGGATCACGTGGCGGGGCTGCCTTCGGTCCGGTGGACGTCACGCGGGGCTCGACGCGGAGACTCGGGGTCCACGCGTGACTCAGGGGCGGCTCGGTGACGGCGCACGCGGAAGGCTCGGCAACAGCGACGGCTCACGCGGATGGGGACAGAGGCGGCGACGCGGCGATCGAGGCGAAGGGAACGGCAACGTAGAAAGAGGAGAGCAGCACGCAGCGCGGAAAACTAGAACGGCGGCGCGAGGGATTTCTGAGGGAAATGAGGAGGGGAAAAAGGGGATTAGGGTTAGAGGGATATTTATAGGGGGTGAAAAAATAGGTAAAGTTAGAAATAATTCTGAAAAATGATTGAAAAACGTAAAACAATTAGGAAGGCTGCAAAAATTAATTTGGAGAATTATTTAGAGACCCGAAAATTAATTTGGGGAAATTTCGGAAATAATTTTAGTCAAACGTAAAAATTAGGCGGACTAAATTATTTCGGCACCGGATTAATTTAGACGAACGGATTTCGGAACAAATGAATTTTGATCGAAACGAAATATTGAGACAGACAATTAAATTGGAACAAAATTGGGGAAAAATGCCACTTTATTAATTTAAAAATTCTGGGATGTTACAGTATGCATACCCATGTTAGCACTAAGTAATCTAGTCTAAGGTTAGAATCATAGAATTAATAGTTAAACACTTAGCTAAACATTAGGAAGTAAGTAAATACTTGGAAAGTAACCCATAAGCGTCCTACCATGCATTCACTCATACAATAGCACGCAATAACACATGTATCACTTTCTAGTTTTAGTAGTTTAATTACACAAATTAAACTAGGTAATTAATCATTAAGCACCTAGGATGACGCACCCACATATGTATAAAATAGATAATCAACAATAGTGCTATGCCTACACCGCACCATAGTTGACGTCAACCTCTGAATGTGGTAGTTTAGTTGTAATTGTAGATTCAAGTAATTAGTCACTAGGAAGCACGTGCAACACGTCGGCCCGTGCTAGTGCACGTGCTGGCTATTTAACATTAATGGCATAACTATAAGAATAACTCAATAGCTAATTATTAGGCACTCAGTAATTGTTAAGATCACCTACATAATAGGAAGTAAATGTTGAATAGCCACATATACATTTTACCTGTATTAGTGCACGTAAGCGCCAGTGAACCATACTAGTTTAGCTATAAGCTTAGAATCCTATAATTAATCTCTACACACTAGAGATTACATACCAGGAACTAGATAACTAATTGGAACACTATACACTCCACATATCCGCAATTTATACCAATATACCTGTGCATACACTTACATGCGATGTGCATACACGATTGTCATGCGACGTCGTATGGCTCGGGTGCACGTGCACCATGGCCTAACCATGGCCCCCATACTGTGGTGTCTCCATTCACATCGAACCTAGTATACATTCCACTAAGCCATAGCTTAATATATCAGCCACCGCATCATGCATGACTTACACTAGTTTTTCCTCGCGGTATTTAATTGGTTCTTATTTGGAGTTCTAAATTTTATCACTTCTTCTCAAGCTTTGTGTCTTTCACAGTAGTCTTATTAGGTTTTCTTTGCGTAGATAACGCTGAGTGTAAGGAAGTGTCAAGCTTTAAGAGGAGCCAGAAGGTCAACGTGTGAAGAAAAGCACGAGGATTTTGACGCGAAGCCAGAGATAAAAGACTAGAATCTTGATGAAGAAGCCTCTGACCTCAAGCTCCGAAGATTAGGAGTTTGCAGGCAAGCTCTAACCCTTTGATCATATTAAACCTATATTTTGCTAATGCTCCTATAGTGTCTATCTATACTGCTATGCATGATATTTTGATTTAAAACATTGTGTTAGTTATAATCCTACTTGATTGATTGTTTTACTGATATTAGTATCGTTTCTAGACATTAGTATTAAATACCTTGATTACCCGTTGACAATACCTTCCTTATTAACCATAGTTCTCCCATCTTTAAATACTTTTAAAAGAACAGAGAGTTGCTTTAATTAGTAGAATGCTTAGGACCCCAATTGCGGTGCCTTGCACTGCCACAGGACCCCAATTGTGTTTGGTGGTGTGCATGAAAAGAAAAAGGATGGGGATTAGTACAACTGGTGCTAGGTGAAGAGGGATGATTCTGGTCGTGGGGTGAGGCTCACATGAGGTGATGGTGATAGGTGTGTAAGCTTCGGTGTGATCCACCTGCGGTGGACGAGTCTTCCACCCATGCCATATAAGGACCGGTTTGTTAGCGCTCGACTTAGCAATTATCGTGCAACCACAGAACCTGTATATATTGGGCAGGACTTATCCTCGCTATGTTGGTATTCCACATCGAGCCACTAGGAGGTCGGTAGGACACAAGAGGACAGTAGAAGGGTGTGAGATAACTCGCTGCCTGGCTCTCGACTATGTAATTGCCCGCGTCATGGGACCGTAAGCCCACGGATATAGCCCCTGGTTTGGTAATACCCAGTGTCGAGAAGGGGACCAGGAAAAGACGTGACTGTGGTAAATCTTCACAATTCGGCTTCGAGAATGTACTGTCGCGTCATCGGGAGAGTGATACCCTGACGGATAGCCCCTGTGTACATCTTGGATGAAATCTGTGGAAATCTATGTAGTGGTGGGGTAAATGTTATGCTTTTCTTTCTCGCGAAAGAAGGCATAGCCTATGAGTACAGTGTACAACCTGTGCAGAGTGTACAAATTCTTCTGAAATGCCCGTTGTCACAGTATTGACATGCTACTTGTTCGGGTACCCTACTACGAGTAGTTTTCTATGATATCTTTGGTGTGGGAGTGGGTGTAGGTACCCGTGTTTTTGGAAAGTGTAGGCTGTGTGCCAGGGGTCGGTAGGGTTGTGTGCCAGTGCCCCGAATAATATATGGGTACTGATGGGATCGATGAACATCTCTTATAAGACCAACCTACTAAAATATGGATAATATATGTTTTTATCCTCTTTTGAAAAGCTTCTGTAGTAAACCCTGCATAAAACTGGCTTTGCGCAAAAGTGAACCCTTTAGCCTTATTCTTGCTGCAACCAAATGTGCATCTATATATACCCTTGTCTAGTGTTGGAGCTTGTTGAGTACCTTATGTACTTACCCGTTTGCATTTGTGGTTTTAGACAGAGAGGACCGCGTAGGTGACGACATGCTGGATTTTTATTCTGCTTCCCAAGTCTATTTGTGGATTTGGGCCTTGATGTTCCACTGGTTACTTCACTTTTGGCTGGTCGATCGGTGTTGGATCGTAGATATCTTTGCCGTGTTGCCGTTAAAAGTTCTATCTCAGGTATCTATTTTCCTTTCGAAGTATGTTTTCGATATACATTCTATTGTGTTTGTGTGTATCAGCTACTGATCCAAGGACTGATACGTGTATCACAGTGCATTCTGAAAATGGGGTGTGACATAGCTGAATATCAGCCTTCATTTCTATGATTTCAAGAGACTATTAAAAAAGATTACTTTGTTTGCTTTCTGAAGAAATTAGACCCTTTAGAACAGTTTGAGTGGACTTGGATTCCCTCAAGAGGTAGAGTTGGAGGTTTGCTCACTGGAATTAATAAAGACTCTTTTGAAGCTGTGAAACATGTTGAAGGTGTTCATGTTTTGGGTACTATGCTAAAGGATAAGAAAAATGGGGCAGAGTGGAATTTATTAAACATATATGGCCCCCCTCAAGATGAGGACAAACAAATTTTTTTGAGTGAATTAGCTTGTTTCTGTTCTCATAACACTTTACCTATGATTCTTGGTAGTGACTTTAATATCATTAGATATTGTTTTGAGAAAAATAAACCTTGTTTGCTTTCCCAGTTCTCACACTTTTAACTCTGTTATTCATACTCATGAGCTGAGAGAAGTGATTATGAGTGGGGGGTGTTTACCTGGTCTAACAATCAGGCCTCACCCACTATGGAAAAATTGGACAGAGTTTTAGTGACTAAAGATTGGGAGATGTTGTTTCCTTTAGCGACTGTTCAGAAACTTCCAAGGGACTCATCTGATCACAACTTGCTTGTTGTTTCCTCTAATACTAAAAAACAGAAGATCCCAGACCTTTTAGATTTGAAATTAGTTGGTTACTGCATCCTGACTTTATGTCACATGTGGAGAGAATTTAGAAAGGAAAGGTTTCTGGAAATTACTCCATTGATATCTTGCAAAACAAGATTAAAAAGATCAAATGCTTTCTCAAAGTGTGGGGTAGTAATATAGCTGGTCATGCTAAGAAAAGAAAGAAGATGATTCAAGCTGAATTAAAGAACTTAGAAGATATAGAGGAGACTTCTCACCTTACAGAAAGTCAAGCCAACAGGAAGGTAGAAATTGTGGCCGAGCTTCTTAGTATTTACTCTGATGAGGAACTTTATTGATTCAAAAGAACACAATCAAAATGGTTGTTACAGGGGACAATAACACTGAATACTTCCATAGAATTGCTAATGGTAGGAAAAGGAAAAATACCATTTTTAGTCTTAAGGATGCAGACCAGAATATCACTGGAGATGAGAATCTTCTTAACCATGTCACTGAATATTATAAATCTTTTTTTGGTAAGGCCCCATGAAATCTAGTTCAGGTAGATCCTGATATTTGGCCTGTAGAGGTTAAGTTAAATGATACTGATAATATGGAGTTGAATAAAGAATTTACCGAGGAGGAAATTAAACATGCTCTTTTAGATATGGAAACTAACAAAGCTGCAGGCCCTGATGGCATACCAATTGAATTTTTTCAGCAATGTTGGGATATAGTCAAACATGATATTTTGCATCTTTTCACTGATCTCTACAATAATAGGTTGAAGGTCACTAGAATTAATTAGGGCATCATTACTTTACTGCCCAAAACCACTGCTGCAGATAGGATCAATTTGTTTAGACCAATTTGTTTGTTGAACTGTATATATAAGTTGATCACAAAAGTTCTAACTATTAGGTTAGAACCTTATATGCACAAGTTAATTGATAAATGTCAAAATGCTGTCATTCCAAAACGAAATATTATGGATGGGATCATGACTCTTCATGAGATTTTGCATGAAACTAAAAGGAAAAAAACAAACTGGAATAGTCCTCAAACTTGATTTTGAAAAACTTATGACAAAGTTAATTGGGACTTTTTGTTCAGATGCTTAGAAATTAAGAATTTTAGTCCTTTATGGATGTCCTGGTTTAAACAAGTTGTTTGTAATGGTACTTTGAGTGTGAAGTTCAATAATCAAATAGGAGCTTACTTTACTAGTGGTAAGGGAGTAAGACAGGGAGATCCTCTGTCTCCCTTTTTGTTCAACATAGCAGCAGGCTGCCTTACCAAGCTGTTTCATCAAGCTCAGCAAAATGGACTAATTTCAGGGCTGGCTTCACATTTGATTGAAAATGGGGTAGCTATTATGCAATATGCAGATGATACTATCTTATGTCTGTAGCATGATATGCAAAAAGCTATTAATGTCAAGCTCTTGTTGTACATTTTTTGGATTGATGTTAGTGCTAAAGATTAATTTCCAGAAAAGTGAAATTGTTCTAGTTGGGGGGGGGGGGGGGGGGGACAATGACATTGCAAATGCTTATGCTGAGTTATTCCATTGTCAAGTTTGCAAATGCTTATGCTGAGTTATTCCATTGTCAAGTTGGGGTGTTCCCAATTAAATATTTGGGTGTTTCGGTAGGTCCATCAAGAATTTTTTCCAGAGACTGGGACTTATTATCACAAAAGATCGCCAAAAAATTAGACACCTGGAAAGGGGGTTCCATGTCTACTGGGGGGAGACTCACACTCATTAATGCTAGTTTTTCTAATACCCCCATTTACCACATGTCCATGTACTTGCTCACCAAAACTGTTATTGAAAAGATGGATAAGGCTAGAAGGCTTTTCTTTTGGCAAGGGGGAGGTACCAAAAGGAAATACCGTTTAGTGAGATGGAGTAAAATCTGTACATCCAAGAGCAAATGTGGGTTAGGATTAAAAATTTACAATGGATGAACTATTGTTTGCTGTGTAAATGGTGGTGGAAATTGGAGAACGAATCTGGTTTATGGCAGGATAATATCAAAAAGAAATATCTGAGAAATACTAATATTACCAAAGTGAACCATAGGCAATCTGATTCCCCATGTTGGAGTGACCTACTTAAAGTGAAGAATCTGTATTTTTTGGGGGAGAAAAAAGAAAATAGGAAATGGGAAAGATACTATGTTCTAGGAAGATTGTTGGCTCAATGAGATGCCTCTGGACCAATCTGTCCCTGAGTTATATGATCTTTGCAATGATAAATATATGACAGTAAAATAGGAGATTTGTACTTTAGAAGAAGTCTAGATATCTCTCAGTCCCAAAAGTGGAGTGATATTAAGAATGAAGGGTTGAAATGTCAGTTACTAGAGAAGGATACTACACTTTGGGTTTTTAACACCCACGATATGTTTTCTGTTCAGTCTCTGCATACGAAATTGTTTTCAGGACTTCACCAGAAGCATAATACGCACATCTGGAAAGCTAAAATTTCGTTGAAAAACAAAATCTTTGTGTGGCTCCTGGAACAAAATGCTATGCTTACCAGGGATAACATGAAAGCAAGAAAGTGGAATGGAATCAATATGTGTGATTTTTGCACAGAGGAAGAATCTGCTTCTCATTTACTTTTCACATGTCCCATTGCAAAATATGTATGGAGTTATGTAGGTGTTTGCTTAGGCACAGACTGCGTTCCTTCATTGTTGATCAGTGCTATTCTTGGCTTAACAAATCTTTGCCTGGTTTCAAAGAATTTCATATCCCAGGTTTTACAGCCATTACTTGGTCCATTTGGAAAACAAGAAACAAAGCTTGTTTCGAAAACAGATTGATATCTAACCCAAAAGAGATATTATATCAAGCTTGCTCTTTTCTCAAATATTGGGCAGGTCATTTGAAGGAGCTCTCCAAGGAAGACTTGATCTGAGGAGTGGAAAGTTTACTCCAAACTGTGGTGGCGATCGACAACTTCAATAGAGCTCCTTTGAACATGCTGCATCTTACTGGACCGGATGATGTGGAAGAAGAACAAGAGGGTGACAATGAAGAAGCAGAAAAGTAATGCGTGCTGAAGGCTGCTGAGATCGTGGTGTCATGCGAGGGCTAAAAACATATCTGAACTTATAATAATGTCCTTGGTTTTGGGTGGCGCAGACCAGCCCTTTTGTCTTTGCTTCTCTCCATCTATCTGGTCTCTTTTGGTCTGTAATCTCTAAACTTCACTCTTTTTCTGTTTTAGTCTCGATACCCGTGCTAACGTTACAGTAAAAAAAATAACTTATAACAATTATATATTTATATTAAAATTTGAAGTTTCTCATTCTTCACTATAAATTAGTTTTGGTTTGAAAGGAAAGAATAAAAAATACAAGACTAAGAAAAATTGTATGAATGAAAAAACACGGAAATTAAGAAAGTGGTAAAACCACATGAATTCAAAACAGAGAAATGAAAAAAAAATTAAAATGTTCAGAATACATAAATAGAAACAAAGGATAAAAAATATTAGTGCAACTAAATTAAAGCCTTCTTCCCTCAACTTCCCACAGTTCAATTGGTCACATGCTCGGCAATTTGGTAACATGTAATTAGTTAATTTATTTGTCTAACACGGTGCAATTCAATTGCGACCTGCAGAAGTAGGGGCAGACAGTTGCAAAAAAATATAAAAAATAAAACAGGGGGAGCGGCGCGGGTGGGTGCGACGAGCGGCGTTGGCATTACGACGAAGCGGCCATAGTGGATGCATAAATTTGTTTTTTTTTTTCAACAACTTTTTTTTAATTTCATATATTTATTTCGAGCAGTTGTGTTTTATTAACTAACAATGGTACGTGTGGACTTAAAATCTGTGAGATTCGAAAGAGCTCGTAGTTTTGTAAAAGGTGTTTGTGAAAAAATTTTATCCGTCAAATTTGTTAAAAAAATTATTTCTGAGTGTATTTTTTTGTGTGCATATAGACGAACTTATCTATTTATGAGATACCGTATGTACATAAAAAATAAAAACTATGTTTTTTAAAGACTAAGATAGAGATGAATATAATGGAAAGTGAGGTTTTGCTCCTGTTCGAAAAAAATAGTGTGATTGTTCTTGTACCCTTTATATTTTAATTCATTTATTTGAATTCTAAAAGCTTGTATAGAAGCGCATGCATGAATCAATATGTTGCCACATGAATGCAAGGTGTCGCGCAGCACGTACGTTCCGGGGGAGGATGCCGAAGCGGGAGTGCTTGGCGGCGGCGCTGTCGTGGACGGTGGGTGAGGCGTGAGCCGCCATGTAGCATGCGCCACAGGTCGAAGTCCAGCTTCAGGTCGGGTATGAAGCCGTATCCCTGGGGGACAGCGAAGTCGTGCCCCAGAATCGGCCAATGGAGTGCCACTGCCACGTCGGGCGACTTCTGTCCGGTGATGGGGTCAACGAGGAAGTACAGTAGTTACGGCTTCCGGACAACATCGTTTGAGCGCGAAGAATTTGTTTTGTTTTTTAACAATTTTTTAATATTATATATTTATTTTGGGTAGTTGTATATTGTTAACTAACAATACTAGTCTCGATACCCGTGCTAATGTTACGGTCTAAGAAAAAATATTAATTTAAAAATATTATATTAATATTAAAATTTGAAATTTCTAATTTTTCACCATTAATATTAACTTAAAATAAATTTGATTTTTTTAGTAATTTTTTTATGTCATATATTTATTTTAGGTAGTTATATTTTGTTAACAGTAACAATGATATTTGTGGGTTGAAAATCTGAAAGATTCGAAAGAGCTCATTGATTAAATTTGTAAAGATTGTATGTGAACAGATTTTATCCGTTAAATTTGTAAAAAGGATAATGAGTGTATTTTTTTATGTGCATATAGTTCAATCTATCTCTATTAGGGGATATTTTGCTAAGTATACTTAGAAAAGAAAATTTGTACTTTTAAAAAGTAGAAATTTGTACTGCATTAGCCTAATTGTAATATAAACTTTGCAAATAATTTTACGTCCTTTTGTGTTGTGGCTCACACCCCATTCAATGTGAATTTACCGTATGTTACTTTTAAGTAAAGACGAGATGAAAAAATACTTTTCGTCCACAGATCCTGCAATCGTTAATCTACTTGTTTGGAACTCACCGTAGTTAACAGAAATAAAATGGCACGCACGACAAAATTTGCATCTTTCATGATGATGAGGACACCACAGCTTTCATTTCAACTATTGATGAACAATCACTCCAGCCTATGCTGTGAGATCAATTACGTGATTCTACTTATAAAAAATGGAGAGGACCAATTATAAATAATGGAGAGGACCAAATACAAAGGGAGTCCCGCAAAAAGGTCTCTGACTTCTGAACAACACTAATTTATGATGACCACCACGACTTCATACAAACTCTAATTTTGATGTGCAAGTACTTATTGAAAAGCTCCTCACGTCTAGCTTCAAACAGATCTAGCTAGCCTCACCTTCATACTATATCGGAGTCAGCATCAATCGTTATTTAAGTGCTGCATCACCCAAACTTAAGCCGTTGGCACTGTATCAAGTTGAGCCTATTAGAGGCATGTCTTAGAGTTTGAGGATGAACCAGCACCTCTGTGGTCGTCTTTACCCCTATTTAAAGGCTCCAGCCGCCACCAAAATATTCGAGTTTTTTTTGTTATAGTTTAGCTCTTGTTCAAATTTTTTGATCTTCAGTTGTGTCCAACGACTATCTGTTAGACAGCTTTTAAAAACCTCATATTTCAGAGATTTCAGTTTGCTATATTGTTCTTATTATTCGATTACTTGCAGGAATTGATCTTTGTGATTAGGTTGATCTCGCTGTTTCGACGAGGTCAATAACCATTCGGAGTTGATTTTGCTATTACTAAGACGCACACAACCTGTTCGTGTGTAGTCGAATCGTGAGGGTCGACTCTACCAAATCGATAGTTATCACTTCACCGAAAGATCGAGCACCTTCAACCCCTCTCACTTTGTTTTTCAACAACTTTTTTTATCTCATATATTTGTTTCGGGTAGTTGTGTTTTGTTAACTAACAATGGTCTGTGTGCGCCCAAGATCTAGGAGATCCGAAAGAGTTCATCAGTTAGATTTGTAATGGGTGTTCGTGGAGAGATTTCATTCGTTAAATTTATAAAAAAAGATAACTCTGGGTGTATTTTTTTGTGTGCACGTAGTCTAAACCATCTTTGTTAGACACAATTTACTCTATATATGTAAAAAAGAAAAACTATACTTTTTAAGGACTAGAGATTACTTGTGGGTGCAAGATTTGAAAGATTCAGAAGAGCTCGTCTAGTAGATTTGTAAATGATGTCTATACAGAATTTCACTCGTTAGATTTGTAAAAAAAAACAACTCAAAGTGCATTTTTCCCTTGCACATAGTATAACCCATTTCTATTAAAAATATTTTGCTAGATGTACATAGAAAAGAAAATTTATACTTTTTAAGAAGTAGAGATATTGATTACAACAACTAAGCACTCTGTTAAATTCATCGGTTGACTAAAAAAGTTGAGAGAACAGAGCAAAATCAGAAATCCTTTAATATTAAGTGTTCCCCACTAGATGAATGTACACTGTTGATAGTAATCTTAAGTGTTCCCCA
Source organism: Zoysia pacifica (assembly GCA_001602315.1). Classification (NCBI taxonomy): domain Eukaryota; kingdom Viridiplantae; phylum Streptophyta; class Magnoliopsida; order Poales; family Poaceae; genus Zoysia; species Zoysia pacifica. The sequence goes on from BCLH01002937.1 coordinate 28,057, forward strand.
CTACCTATCATTTCTGAATCCTCAGTGAGCCATATCATCCTATTAGTTCTAACCGTTGGATCTTCTTCACAAGATTCCATCTAAACCATTGATTGTTTCATCCTACCCGTTCTTTCTTTTCCACTTCCGCTAGGCACGCAGTGAGCTGCCTGCCTCCGCGCCGTCTCCCCTCCTCTCCCCGCCCCTGCCTCTTCTCCTCCCCCGCGCCCCCAGCTCCCCGCTGTCGCGTAGACCCGCCCAAACCCCACCCCCGCGCGCCCACCAAACCGATCCCCCAACACCTCGCCGGTCTGGTTCCCAAGGTTGAGCCCAAAGCCTTAGGTACAGCCGCCCGCTCCGCCGCCGATACCAATGGGGAAGCGGCCGCCGGTCATCGTCGTCTCCTCTTTCTCGGAGGAAGACGAGGGCAGGGATCTCCGCATGGCTAGCCGCACCCCTTCGACCTGGAGGCGAAGGGCTCCTGCGCCGGCGCCTTCGCCGGCGCTAGAAGTGAGCAGTTCGAGGAAAAAGCCGCGCGCGTGAAGGCAGCGTGGGGAGAGGGCGCCGCTGCGCCTCAGAACCAGCGTATTCTTGCTCCTTGAAGGTGATAAACCCAGTTGTGGTACTGGAGACGACGAATGCTGTTTGTTCCGCGTTGACAGCGACGCAATTCTTTTGCTGTTAGTGTCAGTCCAGTAAACTGTTATCGATTTTGGCCTCGGTAAATGGATGTCGATCACTTAGAATGGTACTCGTAACTAAGCTTCGAGGGCTGCTATCAATTTGTTAGTAGTTTACTTGATTGACCAATCTAGGTTGTTTCGAAATGTCCTATAATGTTGGCTTCAGTTTAGGGCAGCAGCTTTGATTATGTTTACACATATGTTTACCAAAGCTGCCCGCGGGGGTCTCGCCGTCGCCGGTCAAGCACATAAAGGCCACGCTTGCTAAGAGGCTCGGCGGGAGGAAGCCAAGGAGGGGACCATACTAGAGGAAGAGGCATAGGACCTGGCCCCGGCGGAGGTGGTACGGATGGGGCCGAGGCGGAGCGACCTTTGGAAAAGACGTTTGGCTTCGGGAAGAACTTTGGGGCCAAGTACGAGCTGGGGAAGGAGGTGGGATGGGGGCATTTTGGTCACACATGATCCGCTGTCGTCAAGAAGGGTGAGTACAAGGGGCAGACCGTCGCTGTCAAGATCATCTCCAAAGCCAAGGTGAGGGCCACAGATGGGATCGTGGTGCTCATAGGCCAGCTTCTGTGAAACCGCGCTTTTAGAAATTTTTGAAAATTCGAATGCGAACACGTATATTTTTTACCATCCTTATCAGCTACCTTTAGACAGGAAAAAATAGAACAAAGAGGTTGCTGTCGGCCAATTAATCAGCCATTACTGGAATGGTCCTGATGTCATTTTGATAAGACCAGAACATCTCACTTCTGTTGCTCTTCATTCCTTCTGGTTTGTTCTCCTTCATTTCTCCCTATTGGTCTTCAATTTCTACTGTTATCCCTCTCATTTCTTCAGTTGGTATATCCTTGGTAAGTTGATGTTGAAATTGTTTACTGTATTTCTTTCATTGTATATAAAAGTTCGAAACTTGAAAAAAATTTAGATTTGTTGCAGTGTGATTGAGGAGGTGCCTTGCTCTAAGATTGAGAACCTACTAGATCAGAGATTGGGAAGATCGACTACGACCGGTGAGACACGCTTGCTCTTTCCCCAATCATTCAAGAATTTACTTTTGTCATCTCCGTAAAGTGTTACATCAAGAGGTTGGATTGCTTCCAGGTGATCGTCCTTAGTGACAGCTTTGTATGGAGCATTGTTTTCAATTAGTGAAGCTTGAATTGAGACAGTGAGTAGGTTCCTTGAGAATCGTTGTTATACATTTTTCCTTTGTGGAGTGAACCTATATGAGACAGTGAGAGATTTTGAAATAGAGCTATTAATATTGGTGTTAGCTTCATGACTATTGAAGCTTTGGTAATTAAAAGAGAACCATGAATTAACTCGTTGGATACAGGTTTATCAACATTATTCTACACTTCCACGAGTTGGTTGCTTCAAGGATATTCGTGTCCCCGGAGTGTATCCAAGGAGAGAGCTGGTTCAAGGCTAAAGATGATTTAGAGCCATGTGTGGCTTAGCTTTTAGGCCTTCTGTCTATAAGAAATACCTGTATTATTAAGAGGGGTCGGATCATTCGTCTCAATTTTAAAGAAATTAGGGTGTGTGAATGCTCTATGTTCTCTGAAGTACTTGAGTGGTCTTTGGAAGCTTGAAGATGTCAAGAGTTGCAGCCGAAAGCATGAAGATCTTGAAGTAGTTGAGTTCTAGCAGCTGAGGAGGTCACCGGATAGTCCGGTGAGGGTAGAAGCCAGAAGTCTAGCGAAGTTTTTTTTCTGGGAGCTGAAGACAAGAGTTCATCGGAAAATCCGACAGGAGTCACCGGACAATTTAGTGAGTCCAGGAGCACAAAGTTCAGAGAGAGGTGCTCTTTGGAGTCATTAGAAAGAGTCACCGGACAGTCTGTCGGTCAGAAACTGGGTAGTCCGGTGAGCCCCAAAGGAGGTGTCCAGAAGAGGTGTCTCTAAAAGTCAAAGAGAAGTTTACAGGATAGTCCGGTGATGGTATGAATAGATTCCAGAGAGGTTGGTTTTTGCCAGATGAAGACCAGAAATCAGCGGATAGTCCGGCCAGAATAGTTGGAGGTTATTTGTTGAGAGCCAAAGTTCATCAAAGGAGTACAAGAGAGCATCTAGTGAGATCTTGAGTGCTTGTGAAGAGTAGCAAAGAGCATCTACGCATTCCTAGAGCTTGTGAGATTGTGAAAGACGACATCAAGTTTGTATGCGGTTCTAGGTCCTCCGCTTAAAAGAGACAACAAGAGTGAGCGCTCGAGCCTTGGAAGCTTGCTTTAGCGCTTGGGTGTTGTTTGCTACAGTCGGAGCGCCGATGTCTTCACTCTGGGAGTGAAGCGTACCCTTGTGAGCATCGTTCCAGGAACAACGGGAGGAACCAAGACTCAGCGGGAGTGGTTCAACGAAGATTAGGGGAAGGCGCCATCCTTCGGAGACCTTAGAAAAAATTGCTAAGCATCTCTATCACCCTTCACTTTATTTACAGCATTTGCATTTTTGTGAGTAGTGTGATAGGTTGTTTAGTTGCTTCTTTTGGTGGCTCTTGTGTCCGCTTGCTTACTAGCTTGATAGGTTGTCTTCGAGCTTGTTTCACTCTTCTCTAGACCTTACATGCTAGGAGTTGCTTGCTATTTTGCTAGAATCTAGGAAGAGTAAGAATTTGGCCTAGTAGTGTAAGTACCCGATTCAACCCCTCTTCTCGGTCACTTGGTCCTTGCAAGTGGTATCAGAGTCAAGTGCTCAATTTTGGACTTAACCATCTTTGAGAAGTGATCGGAAGTGATGGAAACAAATCCTTTATCGGGGTTCGGTAGTGGCTCATGGAAGAATTGCTTGCTAAGCTATCTATATGCCACAAAATCGAAGAATTCGAGTGCTAACATGAACAACTCTTCATACTCTTCATCTAGCAACTCTTTAAGAGCTATCATGAATGAAAATTTTATTTATCTTAAGCTTATTGATGCCTACACTCACGGTTTAACTCTTGATGGTGAATCTATAGATGCTAACATGATACTATTGCATGATCTAGTTGAAAAAATCAATTCTATTGAAGGAGCACTAAAGATTTCTCATGATGAATCCATCAAAAAGTTCCTCTCAAGCAAGATTGCTAGCTCTTATGTCTCTCATGAAGCTTCATCTAGTAAGCATGATCTAGATGATTCCACCTCAAGTGAAATCATTGGAGTGCATGCTCATCACACTTTTGAGCCATCGGTTTGCAAAGACTATCTCTACTAGCTCTCATTTAGTTCTTGATGATAATGCTATTGCGAGTAGTTTGTTAGAGGATTCCTATGATGTTCTATGTGATGAGTATAATGATATCTTTGTGTTGCCTAATGATACTCTAAAAGATTTATGCATTCGCATTGACAAGCTTGTAGGTTGTATCAATTCTTATGAGAAGCGTCATATCACTATTGATGAAGCAAATAAGAAGAAGGTTGACACATGGAAGAGTCATCCCATGCACTCTAAGGAACAAAGTTCATCTAATGAAGCCACTCTCATTGTTGAGGTGAGTATGGATAAATCTAGCAATATTTTAAAGACTAATGAAGCCACTCTCATTGTTGAGGTGAGTATGATAAATCTAGCAATATTTTAAAGACTAACACCTCTTGTCTCATGGCTTCTAGCAAGTTGAACTACAAGAATGGTGGCAAACATTGGGTTCTTGATAGTGCTTTCACTCAACATATGATCGGCAATTATAAGATGTTCACCACTATAAAGAAGACGAGGATAAAGATAAAGTGACTTTTGGAGACAATTTCAAAAGAAGAATCAAGGGGCTAGGCAAAGTCGTAATCTCAAATGACTTGACCATCTCTAATGTCATGCTAGTGGAATCCTTGAGCTTAAATCTTCTCTCGGTTGCTCAATTGTGTGATCTTGGTTTCACATGCTTCTTCAACGACAAAGGTGCTGAATTGATCAACAAGTCTTTGGGCCTCACATTCAATGGTTTTCGGTACAACAATCTCTATATTGTGGATTTCTCTTCAAGTGAAGTTGCGCCGCAAACTTGTCTCATTGCTAAGTCCTCTAAAGGATAGTTATGGCATATGAGGCTTGCTCATATTGGAATGGGTCAATCGAAGAAGGTCACCAAGAAGAGCTTAATTTCTGGGATTCAAGATGTTACTTTTGAGAAGGACATGTTGTGTAGTGCAAGTCAAGCGGGAAAGTAAGTGGCCACTCTTCACCCTTGTAAGACCATAATGTCTACTTAAAGACCTCTAAAGCTTCTTCACATTGATCTCTTTGGACCAACCATCTACAAGAGTCTTGGGGGTAATCTCTATTGCATGTTGATTGTTGATGACTTCTCTCGGTATACATGGACAATCTTTCTAGTAGACAAAGCTCAAACCATCACCAATTTTAAGAAGTTTGCTAAGAGAGCTCAAAATGAATTTGAAGCTAAGATCAAGAAAGTTAGAAGTAATAATGGGACGGAGTTCAAAAACTTTATCATTGAAGAGTATTATGATGATTTTGGTATCAAACAAGAGTTCTTGGCTATATACATCCCAGAGCAAAATAGTACTGTAGAGAGGAAGAATCTGACTCTTATCACGCTCTCTTGAGCTATGTTGGATGAATATGGGACTCTGAAAAAGTTTTAGGCTGAAGCCATCAACACGGCATGCTATACTTCGAACCGTGTTTATCTACATCGCCTCTTGAAGAAGACCCCTTATGAGTTATTGTGGGAAGGAAACCAATTGTGGGCAATTTCCGAGTCTTTGGATGTAAATGCTATATGTTCAAGAAGAGGAAGAGGCTTGGTAAGTTTTAGAAGAGGATCGACATTGGATTTTTCGTCGGTGTTCCGGTAACTCGAAAGCTTATCGTGTTTTCAATACAACTACCAGATTTGTTGAGGAATCATATGATATGCAACTTGATGAAAATAATAGTTCTCAAGAAAACAATGAATCTTATAGTTGTGATGTAGATGGTGATGAACACTTGGAGGAGGCAATTCGGAAGATACCCGTAGAAGACGTTTTACCAAGAGAAGCTAACTCTTCTACACCACCGGAAGACTCCTCCACGACTCTACATGAGAACACTACATTGACAACTCAAGTGAAAGAATCATCAAGTGCACGAGCACCAAGAGAGTCACCTCAAATGCCTACTACTTCAAGATATCAAGAATCGCCTACATCAAATGGTACACCACCATGTCCAACAATGACATCTAGAATCAAGGAAGATTGTAGCTCTCCGCTCTGACTGCAAGACACCATTATCTCTAAAGAGCAAGTCATACAAGATGCTTAAGATGTCTCTCCACCGCAAGCTTCACATCAAGAGGTTCCAAAGAGGCACAAACCCATTTTTCAAGCTCACGAAAGTGACTTGATTATTAGGAGTCTCTCTCAAGGGTTAAATACTAGGAGAAATCAATATAAGTCGAATTATGCTAATGAGTTTAATATTGATGATACGACAAACATTGTTTGTGAGAATTTCTCTTTTGTGTCTTTGATAGAGCCTAAAAACATCGACGAGATGGTAGAAGATCACAAATGGATGTTGGCTATGCAAGAAGTGCTCAACAAATTTGAGAGGAATCAAGTGTGGAAATTGTTGAAGAGGCTGAAGTACAAGAGCATTATTGGTGCTAAATGGGTCCTCAAGAACAAGCAAAATGAGAACAGAAATGTCGAGAGGAACAAAGTAAGACTCATCGCTAAGAGTTATTCTCAAGTCGAGGGGTGGACTTTGACGAGACATTTGGCCCCGTAGCTTGACTTGAGTCTATTCGAACCTTGCTTGTTTATGTTTCACATTTTAACTTTAAATTATATCAAATAGATGTAAAGAGCGCATTTTTTAATGGCTAAATTAATGAGCAGATTTATATTGAGCAACCACCTGGCTTCGAGGATCCCAAGCATCCCGATCACGTCTTCAAGTTGAAGAAGACATTATATAGACTTAAACAAGCACCAAGAACATGGTATGAGCGGCTAAGAGATTTTCTCACCGATAAGAAATTCAAGATAAGAGTATTGATAACACCTTTTTTGTTAAATATGTTGATGACGATCTCTTTATTTGTCAAATGTGGATGATATTATCTTTAGTTCTACTAATGAAGTTTATAATGCTGAATTTATGATTTTATGGCAAAAAATTTGAGATGTCTATAATAGATAAGCTTCATTTGTTCTTCGGTTTTAATGTCAAGCAAATGAAAGAGAGAACATTTATCTATCACGAGAAGTACACAAAAGATCTTCTCAAACACTTCGGAATGTAAGATTCAAAACCAATCAAGACTCTAATGGCCACAAATGGTACTATTGGCCCAGATGAGAGTGGTAAACCAGTTGATAAAAAGCTCTATCGATCTATGATTGGTTTTCTATTATGTCTTATCGTTTCTTGCCTGGATATTATGTTTAGTGTATGCTTATATGTTTGTTATCAAACTAACTTTAAAGAATCTCATTTAAGTGCTATAAAAAAATTCTTAGGTATCTCATGTATATATCAACTATGGGCCTTTGATATCAAAAGATAGAGGCTTTAATCTTGTTGGCTATTCTTACTTAGATTTTGCCGGTTGCAAGTGAGCAGAAAAAGCATCGCCAAAAGATGTCAATTTTTTTAGAAATTATTAGTTAATTAGAGCTCTAAAAATAAAATATTGTGACTCTCTATAAAATATATGCTTGTTATGCTCAGTTTCTCTGCATAAAAGTAAAATCCATTTACACTACAGCTAAAACACCCATTTTACAACGCTTGTTACATCCGTTTCGAGGGGCCTGCCGCCTGCCCGCACAAAACAAAACCTAACTCAAGAGAGAAAACCTCCAACCTCCTCTATCTGCTCCCACGGAGCCGCCGCCCCCATCTGCTTCTGTGCCTCCACTCCCCACTACCACCGCTCCACTCCTTTGCAGTACGTCCCTCCCATTCGATGACCGCCTCAATGCCCACTCTCGACGGTTTCCCTCGAGCTCATCCATGGCGGACATTGGGTTCAAGTAGACTCGCTCCATGGGGGCTAGATCCAGGGAGTTGAGGGCGTCAGACCGAACACCATGGCGTCCATCAGCCTCGGCAGGGTGCAGGCTCACGCGTCTTCCCACTCACGAATACTTGGGGCAAGCCCATGGTAATGGCCCTCCAGCTCCATCCCACGATTTTCTTCTGATTTTTCTGATTTAAATCTGATGGAGCTGCCAGATTTGGATGAGCATAGGAAGGAGTGGCTAGATCTGGAGGTCAGCTCTCTCCTTCAGTCCCTACGCAATATACCCTGGGGATCGAGCTCCTTCCTCTTATCTGCTCATCCGCATGACCAGCTGATCTGAGGTATTGCACTTTTATTTGTGATAAATTTTAAAAACTTTTTTCTTCAGCATTTGTTGTGTAAATCTGATGGAATATCCTGGTAAGCCTCCATGTCTAAAGTTTTTGGTTCATTTGATATTGGAGACATTATAAGTAAAAAAGAATTCTTCTAATAATTTATCTTTGTTTTTGTACATGCAGATTTCAAACACCATCAAGTAGCATAAGTTTTCTTTTTAAAGTGTTCGGGATACGACAGGCCTGTATTTTACATTCCTTGGAAGTGTTCGGCTCTCTTCAGAATTGGTATTGTGACTGCTTTAGGATTGAAAGTGTTCTTAGAGATGTTAGTGCTTCCAAATACATGTAATTTTCTCAAGAAAGTACTTTATTCTTATGCAGTTTCATTATTTAAAAGTGAGTGTTCTTACAGATCTATGGTATGATCTCAGGTCAGAAACAGTACGAAACAGAAAAGCTCTCATAATAGAATAGCAGTAGGTAGGTCTTTTTAGCAGCTGTCATTTGATTCCATTTGAGTGACTGCACATTGAAGTTTTGGGCAAAAAGAAGCCTTAAGCAGAGGATCCGGTTTCTTCATATCCTTCTATAGTATGGCAATGCTGCGCTATGTTTATGTCATTACTTTTGTCATCTGCCTTTGTGTTCTTTAGAAGGATTTTGTTGTGACCTCTGAAGACACTTAATCTGTTTTCTGATAGTCAAAACTTTTATTAAATATTGTTCTAATTGTTAACTCCTTTTATAGGTTTCAGAACACGCAAGTTGGTCAGACTGATTTTATTATCACATAATGTAAGCTTCTATTTTAGCTGTTGCTGTTTCTGATAATCTGGTGCACATAGTAACAGGGTATGAATGTTGCATTACATTTTATTTGCTGTTTGCAGGCATCTCTTACCTGGATTCTTGTTTTTTTTCTCAGTTTTGCAGAAACAGGTCAAGCCCTTGTATCCTCGGTAGACAAGATTATATTTGTGGGATCACCTGGTGTTGGAAGGATAGTTCAGTTGAATATTCTTGTATATGAATACCTCCTGAGGCAGGATGGATACGTCAATTTAGATAATAGTAGTAGCTTCAATATATGTTCTATAGATGTTCTGGAGTTATTGTTAATTGTCTTGTCATATTTTGTGTATGGAATATGCACACTACGTCTCTTGTATTATGTACACTGGAAACCAAATGAAAATATTAAGCATCTTGACTTTTTTTTGTTGCTTCTATTTCTTGTTAAAGAATGTGAAGATGAATAATCTTGTTGTTCACAAGTATATGGTTATCCGGACTAAAAAGGAAAAAAATATTATGGACTATATATCAAATCGTGAAAGTATACAGCAACGTATATATGTGTTGGTGATATATGTTGCTATTTTGCAACACTTAATTTGTATCACTTAGCAACACATATGTATGTGTCCCAATTTGTATCACTTAGCAACACATGTATGTGTCCCAATTGAACCTAGCAACTTAATTTGTATCACTTAGCAACACATCTGTATGTGTCCCAATTGAACCTAGCAACGCCACTTGTTGCAACGGATACAATATCTATTGGTATAGATCCTATCAACGCTTATCAAGACTTCTTGCAACGCTTATATGCGTTGTTAAAGAGGTCTTCTTGTACGGATTGGTGTACAACTAAATTTTTCTATATTGTGATAGTGAGAGTGCAATCAATATGACACTTCATAAAAGTGATCATAGGCATGCTAAATATATTAAGGTCAAACATCATTTCATAAAGGATCATGTTGCCAAGAAAGATATTAAGCTTATTAGTGTGAGGACAAATAATCAATTGGCCAACATATTCAAAAAGCCCTTTGATGATGAGAAGAACTTCAACAGACTAAGAGGAAAGCTCAACATTCTTCTTTCAGACTTCAATTGAGTAACCTGTAAAGCTTAGCATTTTTTTATATATAGATGTTTGATTGTGTTTGCTTTGTTTTTGTTGTTCTTGTTTTGTAGGACCGTCATCTAACCCTTTCAAGATAGCAATGATCATGGAGAGTTTGAGAAGAATGATCACAGGGTGCCAAGGCTAGAAGATAAGGGTCATTGTGAGTAAGTTTGCGAGGAGATTCAAATGTGACGAGGGTATTTTTTTTCTAGTTCTTCATCATGTGCATGCATCCTTTATTCTTGTTTTTGCATTCATATGCATTTCATGCATTGCATCTAGTGTCTTGACGTCAAGCACGAGTCTAGGGGGAGTTACTCATAAACAATATAAGTTAATTATTGCTAGACTCCTTACTAGCAATTGTGAGATTTATACCGTTGAATCATGATCTTTCGAGCTCTAAGATTAAATCTACTTACGCGGCTCAAAGACTATGATTCGTGCATTTCCATTTGCATCGCTAACCCACTTTTATTAAGAAAAGAGTTTTTTGGATGACCTTCTTTTTAAGGAAAAATGCCAACTCGAGGGGGAGAAGGAGTTTTTGAATAAAAAAGAAGATCAAGACACAAGGAGATGTTGAGCAAAGAAAGAATCAAAGAAGAAAACCGTGTAGATCTGGTAATATTGTTTCATATCTCATCATGATTATTATTATTATGTATTCTCTCTCTTTGTGGTTTTTTTGGTTGATGGATGACAAAGGGAGAGAGAAGCGAAGATGATCGAGGATTTTGAAAAGATGATGATCAAGAGAGAGAAATGTTCAAGAAATCAAAGGGAGTAATCTTTCCTATTCCTTTAAATCTGTTGATTACTACCCTTTGCCCTCTACTCGTCTTGTGGCTATTCTTTATTTGTAGGGGACGGGTAGAGGGAACCAAAGAGTCGAAGAAATGAAGATAAGTTAAACTTAAGAAAACTAATCAAATCAAGGAATATAAAGAGAGTAAACAATGCACGTATCAATGGGGAGCTCTAAAGCTAAGGTATGAAACCTTATGAATTCTTTTGTTGACATCTTGGCAAGAGATGGTAACACAACTTGCGCCTATCCTTTTCTCTTAAGGTAGTCTTGTGTTTCTATTCCTATCTTTTGTATCATCTCGATCATTTACATCATAGTTATCATCAAACACCAAAAAGGGGGAGATTCTTAGCTTCATGACCATTGAAGCCCCTCAAAGGTATGAATGATTTTCGTGATTGAATGAGAATCATGAACTAACTTGTTGGATACAGGTTTATCAACACTATTTTACACTTCTA
>BCLH01002938.1:1042-14947 GCA_001602315.1 Zoysia pacifica
GGCACAGGAATCTCGGCCACAAAGGCGCAACGCGCGGCGTGGCCAGAATTTTCTCTCACAAGAGCCAGCAGAGGCGGCTGAGAAAAGAGGGGCAAATGATTTAGGGTTAGGTTGGAAGAGGTTCCAACCCTTTTATACCTCCGAAAAAAGAGCGCATCCGTTAGATCTAGATCCAACGGTTCACATCGCGCGATGGTTAAATGGGCCAGATTTGGCCCATGAGGGAGAGAGAAATTTCAGCCTAAACCCAGGTTGTCTTGCCCGAAATGCAACAGGCCAATGGACCAGGCCGAATTCTAATTTCAGCCAAGAAAAAGGTTTTTTCATTTTTTTTTCAGAAGCATTTTAATGATTAATTGGGTAATTTTTTACCTAATTAAATCTGTTAAAATTTGAAACAATGGGATAATTTTGATAGAACAAAAAAATAAATTAAATGCTTCTGAAAATTGAAGAAATTTGTTTTTCGCTAGGTACTTAAAGAAATTATTTTTATTATTAAATTCGAACCAACGGGAGAATTTAATTTTGAAAAATTAGTAATAAATTTCAGTAATTATGATATTGTTATTTTCTGACCAACGTTGATAATAACAGTCTTATAATTTTATAATTGACATTTTTATGCATTATTTCTATTTCTACCCTACGGTGACAAAGATTTAATATATAATATAAAATTATGTGTCATATTTTTGATCAACCTTGAAAATAAGACATATAATTTTACTGTTATTATATTCTCATTTTATTTGATTTATTTATAGGCAGATACAACTTAATAAGTTGTATCAAAGAGATACCTACTCTCAAAGGTGACAACTATGGAGAGTGAAAGAAAAAGATAGACCTAACGTTTATCTTGGCTGAGGTGGACTGGGTCCTCACCACAGCATGTCCTACTGAGCCTGAGGAGCTAGTGAGGAAAGAAAATGAGGCTGAGGCTGCTTGGCAGACTAGACAGAGAGACTATGCTCCCTTAAAGATGCTCTATGACCTTGAACATAGAAAATGGACCACAGCCAACAAGAAGTGTATAGCTGTGATAAAAAACACGATTGAGCCTGCAATTATGGGTTCAATCTCAGAGTGTGACACTGTCATAGAGTACCTTGAAAGAATAAAGAGTCAGTTTACTGGCTTTTCAAAGACGTATGCCACAAGTTATAAACAACTTGTGACAGAAATGTACTCTGGTGGTAACTGTGGCATTAGAGAGCACATACTAAGGATGAGCAATATGCATCTAAGCTCAAACCAATAGATCTAGATCTCAAGGATGAGCTCTTTATCCATCTGATTTTTGCTTTTTTGCCAAAAGAGTGTGACACCTTTGTTATCAACTATAATATGCAACCCGAGACATATAACTTGAAAAAGTGCATTGCTATGTATGTGCAAGAGGTGGACAGAATTAAAGCTTCATATGGTGGTTCTATCAACTATGTGAAGGACAATAAAAGAAAGAATTTTAACAGTTACTCCTCAAAGAACAAGGAAAAAGCTCCTATCCATCAGGCTCAACAAAATAAATTTGCAGTAGACAAGGACCAGTGTCTTCATTGCAAGAAGACGAGACACTACAAGAAGGATTGTCCCTCTTATTTAAAGATGATCGTGGCAAAGAAAGGTGAGAACATTATTACCTTTATAAATAAATCCCTATATGTGTAATATTCAAAATCCACTTGGTGGATTGACTCTTGAGCAACAGTTCATGTTGCTAATTCATTTCAGAGATTCTGTTCGACGTGGACTACGCAAAGAAGGGAAAGATGTATTAAAGTTACAAATAGAGTCCAAGCTGAAGTTGAAGCCATTAGCGATCTTTCATTAGAGCTAGCTAATGGCTTTATTTTTATATTTAGAGATGTTCTCTATGTACTCTCTCTACAGAGAAATTTGATTAATGTTTTATATTTGGATAATGATGGTTATGATTGTCATTTTAGAAATGGCAAGTGTGAAATAATGTTTAATAAAGAATGTGTTGGTCTTGTCATATTACAAAATGAGTTTTATTTGTTATCACTACGTGATGATGTGAATGTCGTATGCGATAATGAGAACATTGCGTGCGAGAAAGAAAACGAATCCTCGTCAATCAATGTAAACAGAAAACAAAAAAAAACCCTAGATGCGTCGTCGAAATTATGGCACTGTCGTTTAGGTCATATTTTGATGGGGAGAATAGAAAGACTAGTTAAGAATGATATTCTTTCTCCACTAGAGTTCTCGGACTTAGAACAATGTCAAAATTGCATCAAAGGAAAATATGTAAAAAAAATTAAAAAAGATGCAAAAAGAAGCACAGAAGTTCTACAAATTATTCACACAGATATTTGTGCTCCCTTTTCTTTGAAGAGTATAGATGGTTATGACTCGTTAATAACATTCATGGATGATTACCACCGATATAGATATATTTATTCAATTAAAAAAAGAAATAAAGCTTTGATAAATTTAAGATATTTAAGGCTGAAGTTGAAAATCAACACGATTTAAAGATAAAGATAGTCCGATCTGATCGTGAGAGAGAGTACTACGGTCGGCATACCCCGTATGGACAAGTTCCTAGATCTTTTGCAAGGTTTCTATAGGAAAATAAAATAATGGCCCAGTATTCTACAACGGGTGAACCTCAGCAAAATAGAGTAGCTGAAAGACGCAACCGTACCTTGATAGATATGGTGCGAAGCATGATGAGCTATTTCAAATTGACATTGAGTTTGTGGATGGAAGCGTTAAAACCCGCCATTCATATTCTCAACAGAGTACCCAGTAAATCGATATAAAAACATCGTATGAGTTGTGAACAGGGAGAGTTCGCTCATTAAACCACTTACGAGTGTGGGGGAGCCCAGCTGAGGCTAAAGCATTTAACTTAAACCTTGGAAAACTAGATCTCAAAACAGTAAGTTGCCATTTTATTGGCTATTCTGAAAAGTCGAAAGGTTTTCATTTCTACTGTCCAGACAGACATACAAAGTTTGTATAAACGATGAGACACGCTGTCTTCTTAGAAAATGAGATGATGAGGGGAGCATGGTGGCTCGAGATATTGACCTTGAAGAGAAGCGGACGTATGCATCCACTCCGATGATTCAAGAGCCATTCTTCTCATTACCTACTGTCGCTGCACTGATAGTGCGAGATACTGTGGTGCAAGCAATTGTTATTGTTCGTCCTGTGACAACAATAAATAAGAATGAGGAACCTGTTCTACAGGATCTAATAGAACCTATTACCACAGGTGAGGGGGAGCAAGAACAGTCTCAAACAGAAAATGTACAAAATAAAGAGGCCCCGAGGAGGTCTCAAAGAGTAAGAAAATCAGCTATTCCTGATGACTATGAAGTTTATCAGACAGAAAAATTTTAAATGGAGGATGATCCCACCTCATTTGAAGAAGTCATGAAAAGTGAAAACTCTTCAAAATAGCTTGAGGCCATGGAAGAAGAAATAAAGTCTATAAAGGCTAATAAAGTTTGAGACTTAGAAGTAATTTCTAAAGGAGCCAAAACAGTAGGCAGTAAATGGGTCTACAAGACAAAACTCGACACTCAAGAAAATGTAGAAAGATATAAAGTACGACTGATGGCAAAAAGTTTTACTCAAAAAGAAGGGATTGATTACAATGAGACATTTTCTCCAGTCTTACGTAAAGATTCTTTCAGAATGATAATGGCACTACTGACTCATTATGATTTAGAGTTATATCATATGGATGTAAAGATAGCATTCCTCAATGGAGATTTTGGAGGAAAATGTTTATATAGCATAACCGAAAGGTTTTGTCATGAAAAAAAATGAAAGACTGAGATGCCGTCTAAAAAAATTAATTTATGGGTTAAAACAAGCTTCAAGACAATAGTACTTGAAGTTTAACAGCACGATAAAGAAATTTGGGTTTAAAGAAAATATAGAGGACAACTGTGTTTATTCAAAGTTTAAAGATGAAAAGTTTATCTTCCTAATTCTGTATGTGGATGATATCCTACTAGCTAGTAGTGACGTCAGTTTACTACTGGAGACAAAAAAGATTTTGTTATCAAACTTTGATATGAAAGATCTTAGTGAAGCTTCTTTCGTTCTGGGAATAGAAATTTATCGAGATAGAAACAAAGGGGTATTGGGACAATCACAAAAGGCATACATAGAGAAAGTATTAAAGAAATATAGTATACATAAATGTAGTCTATCACCTGTACCTATAGTCAAGGACGACAGATATGAGGATTTTCAATGCCCCAGGGACCAATATGAGATCGATCAAATAAAAGCAGTTCCATATGCTTCAGCTGTTGGAAGCTTATAGTATGCTCAAGTATGTACACGCTCTGACTTAGCATTTGTTACCGGATTACTTGGCAGATTCCAGAGCAATTCTGGAATAGAGTATTGGAAATTGATAAATAAAGTCTTGCGTTATTTGCAAGGAACAAAAGGCATCGTGATGACATACAGAAGATCAGATTCACTCCATATAATGAGGTACATGAATTCTGATTATATAGGAGATTATAGAAAATTTATATCTAGATATGTGTGTACTCTCGCTGGAGGAGCTATTTTGTGGAAAAGCTCAAAGCAAACCGTCACTACATCGTCCACAATGTATGCCGAGTTTGTTGTATGTTATGAGGCTACGGGGCAGGTGAACTGGCTTAAGAAGTTCATATCCGATTTAAAAGTGGTTGACGACATCCATGGACCACTTAAATTGTACTGCGATAATGAACCCACAGTAACGTATGCCCACAACAATAAGTCAAGTGGTGCTGCCAAACACATTGACATAAAGTACTATGTTGTGAAAGATAAAGTCCGAGATCAAATCATAAGTCTTGAGCATATAAGCACCGCAAAGATGCTAGCGAATCCGCTTACAAAAGGCTTACCACCCAAAATATTCATCGAACATATTGCTGGCATGGGTTTAAGAGAAAGCATATGATTCCTGAACTAAAAGATGATCTAAATATATAGTAACTATTTTAGAACAGAAAAGTATATTGTAGCTATTGAATCTATCGACGAGTTACCGTGACGATGAGATAGTTCTATGCATTAATCTATAATAGAATGAGTGAAGTTAAAAAGTATTAAAGATAAAAGTATAAAGTGAGATCAAGGGGGAGAATGTTAGAAATTGATCTCCACCTGTTTTGGTCCAATGGCCTAAATGAGCCCTTGACCTAATCGCGCTCTGATGGAGGGCGCCCAGCTTATTATGGCTAGTGGGCCTCTATCGCCAGCGTCACAATAAATAGAGGTGGGGGCCGGTCGGTACTCATAAGAGAGTTCGTCCGTACCGTCATACTCCACCGACAAACTCTAAACTCGATCTGTGAGAGGGCGCTGTGCCGACGGGAAACACAACCGCCGTCACCGTCACGACGACCGCCGTCACCGGGAGATCGACGACGTTGCCGTGACTTCTACGTCACTGCCCTCTCCATCGACCGACGATGCTCTAACGCAGAGGACCGCACCGACAAAGGACAGATGACCGGATCGTTTTCCACGACTCCGACAACCGGATCTAAAAGTATTGACCACCTCGAACCACAGAGTTATTCCTGACACGAGACTCTCGGATCCTGACACGAGACTCTCGGATCTACACTCTTAGACACCGGAAAAAGATAACAACACGGGGCAGCTGCTCGCTGGTGTAGGGGCCGGATGCGGGTGGCTGTGAGGCGTGGGGTGGCCAGGGCGAGGCAGCTGCTCACTGGTGCGAGCTGGGGCGCTGCGATTTTGGGAGAAGGGGCGCAGTCAGCGGCCGCGCGAGCGCGTGGGGTGGCTGGGGCGAGGCAGCTGCTCACCGTGGCGAGCGGCGGCCGTGATTTGGGGAGAGAGGCAGCAGACATTTGGGAAAAGAGGCGGCAGTGATTTTGGAGAAAAGGCCAGAGGCATTAGGGTTTGCTGTCCGTTTGAAATGTTTCGTCATGCACTGGTGGGTCATATTTTTTCTGACCCATGGTTTGTTGCAGGCGGTCACTTTTATCGATCGATTATTGGACGTTATAAATTCTAATAATTATCGACTGATTATCTGTCGTTATATAGAGTATTACTGATTTTTGTTGGTCGCTCACTTTTATTGACTGATAATCAGTAGCCAATATAGATCGATAAAAATGAACCGTGGTGTAGTAATGGTCGGTTTTGTTCTCCACGTGTTTCAGAGGTTTCCTACCCATCAGGCTGATAATGATATGACCCGTTCACAGCAGGGCCAGAGAGCCTGGGCACGGCAATGTTTCAGCACAACATTGGCTGCGCAGCCGTTGAGTTCCAGGTTTTTCAGATTTCATTCGATGCAAGCATTTCTTCGTGCACAGCTGCTTCAGTCCGTTCTTCCATTCTAGAATCTTCAGTTTGTTGATACCACCGGAGCCTTTTTTATGACCTTGCTATTACTCTTGCTCCTGGACATATCTCATCTTGTTTTTCTTCTGTACGATTTTTTTTTAATTTGTAGTCACATTATAAAACACATTAACCACAGTTTTAATTTCCATAGCTATGTTTTAATTAACGGGTGCAGGTCCAGTTTCTTTGGATAAGAAAGTCGTTGTCACAGGCTCACAGATAGCCAAAACACTTTATTATATTAGTTACTGGTTCAATTATACAACAAGCTTTACAATAGGTGATATTATAACTACAGTAAATCTTTAAATTTTGAACATAAGAACGAGAACCATAAGGAACTGCAAAGGGCAGAATTATAAAGTACTGGCATAGATTCATGATGTCACAATCCATAAGTTGGATTATTACAGGAGACAAAGCAAGGTTCCGCTCGTTTATTCACTTGGACACGACAGGTTCAGCTATGAGCTCTGGCTGTATCTGTTGTCTGTAGCATAGTAGGTAAATGCATCAGGCGGAGCGGATGAGCCTGGAGCTTGGGATGTAGACCCTGGCCCAGAGGTGTCTGCCTTTGATCATAAGCCCGGCCGTGTGCTGACCACCCAGCACCACCGGGATCATGGCCGCAATGCGCATCACCACTTGCCCGTACACCGACACCTCGCCTGGCTGCACTTTCTCCATCATCACCGACTCAACACATGGCCCCAACACCCTGCAAGCTCACCAGCAACATTACCATCCGATACTACCTCTGGTATCAAAATGAAGCAATCACTGTTAACAAATTTAACACCAAGAGTATATCAATTTGACAATGTAATAATTTATAGTTATTGGAACATATATGCCAAAATAGGAATATCCTAATTTGGATTGTTAGATCTGATTTCGGTACACTGCCATGGTACACGACATTGTGCTCACGAGTTATTTATGCTATTCATAAAAAAGCAGCGTGGTACATGTATCTCCTGCCTCAGCAATGTCTAACTACGTTAGGTCTTTTGTATTACTTTCTCTGCATTATTTATGCTACTGTATTTATAAGGCAACAAATTTATTAACGTAAGCTCGGGCTACTTTCCTATGTCGGGTTTGTTTGATTCAATTTTGGATGACCCTATAAATAGTTGATGTGCACTCACCAGCCATGAATGCTGCGGGTTAGTAAATGAGTGTATGTTGCCCAACAACATGCACATCCACCACGTATATATGGAGGAGGGGTAGAAGAGAAGGCTTACGAGTTGAAGAACTCCAGGATATCGTCGCGAGGGACAGGATAACCTTTGGAGAAAGTGATGAACAGCGACCTGTAGTCCTCCGGCAGGGCGCTCTGCCCCAGCATTGGAATCCATGGCGACACCATCGGGTTCAGAGTCGTCGATGGCATCGGTGGGGCGACGCCCCAAGGCATGCCCATCATCAGCGGCACGCCATGGGCAGGCGACCTCACCATCTGTGGGGCGCTGAGGCCCGGCGAGGCCATCATCAACAGCTCAGCGTGTTCTTCCGGGCAGTTCAGTATCATCGGGACACTGCATCCAGGCGAGCGCATCAGCAATGGGGCGGTGCGGTCAGGTGAGCTCACCATCTGTGGGGCGGTGAGGCCCGGCGAGGCCATCATCAACAGCTCGGCGTGTTCTTCCAGCGAGTTCAGTGTCAGCGGGGCACTGGATGCAGTGAGCGCATCAGCAGTGGGGCGCTGCAGTCAGACGAGTGCATCAGTAGAGGGGTGCTGCTTCCAGGTGAGCTCATCATCAGCGTGGCTGTGCTGTAATAAAGCGAGCTGATTTTTGCCGGAGCAGAGGCATGCGCGCCACCCGCGTTGCCGACAGGCACATGAGTTGCAGCGTCGCCAACGCAAATGACGAGGGAGAATGTCTTGTACATGTAGGTGACGCCTTTCAAGACATTTTCGCGGCGGTCAGCGAAGTAGCCCACGTTGTCGATGGGTTCGGCAAGAAAAGCTTTGGTGCAGGGCAGGCTCGTGACGCTGCTGTCGCCGCTGTCCTGTCTCCCCCCCCCGGCGAGGCAGCGGAGGCACACGACCGCCTCCTCGACTAACCTCAGCACTATGGGTCCCGGCATTGCGCTGGCACGGCGCACGAAGTTGTGGTGGCCAGCCGACTGGAGCCAGAGCCAAAACGCGATCACCCACCGCATGATGGTCGGGTCCTGGGCGAGGTCGTGCACCAACCGGTGGAAGAAGTCGCCTTCCTGCTTGTGGAAGCTGAGGATCAGATCCTCCTTGCTCATGAGCTCGGCCATGGCGATGGAACAACGATGATCGAGCTCCCTACCCCAGAAAAAAAGATGTCAACAATGCCGACGTGCACGGGACATGCTCATCGGAAGGATCACAAAACCCCGCATGAAAGAGCATGCGACACGGGTGAATAAAGCAAGACCCTCACGTCTACTTCACCCACCGAGGGAAAAGCAAGTAGAAGTGAAAAGTTTCTGTTGCATGGTGGCTACGAGACAAATCGGGTGCGTGGGAGAGCATACATGGAGTTGGCGGATACACGAGAGCTCACACGTTGTGCGGCCACGCCACTCTCACCGCCTGTTCCACGAAATGAGATCGTGGTACAGCCGGTCCTCATGGACCTCGCACTCGCTTAGCTTTCGGCTAGTACCCTTGTGTGTCACGCACCCCATTTTGTCGCGTCTGGAGCAACTGCGAGAAGACGCCAGGCACGGCCGCGGTGC
This sequence comes from Zoysia pacifica, assembly GCA_001602315.1. NCBI lineage: Eukaryota > Viridiplantae > Streptophyta > Magnoliopsida > Poales > Poaceae > Zoysia > Zoysia pacifica. The sequence goes on from BCLH01002938.1 coordinate 10,145, forward strand.
GCGCACCTAACCGGGAAAGGCCTTCACGGCGATCGTCGGGGTCACGTTCATGAGGATTACTGAACACGCAGAAGAGCATGGAAACTGGGTGAAAACCGCGGGCAAGACAAGAAACAAGGGATAACTGAGAGAAAAGAAAGGATGAGTCCACAGGGTTCTGTTTCTTCCTACGTGCATGGTGACTACAGGAGATAAGGCTGGCTGTACACCAGAAAGCGTGCATGGCTGTCGCTTCGTGGTGATTACGAGCGAGAAAGTCCGGACTGCACACCAGATAGTGTGCATGGCGTTTCAGGGCCAAATAAACACGAGAGGGAGCGTGCATGTGCACGTCAATTGTACAGTACCTACCTAGCCTGTGCCTCGATCACATGAATGTCTCAACAGTAACTTTTGAGTTTGGTGACGTGGGGTTAACCTCTTGTGAGTACTGAGTAGCTTTGTGCGCTGGTACGTTTCTGATTTGGCAATACCCTAGTTACTACAAAATTCCTTTTGTGCAGTTTTAGATTTTCTTAATTTTCATTTGGACGTTTTCAGTTGCATTTAGATCTCTCCTTGGTGTTGGATCAAAGTAGGAGGGTGATGGACCTTAAAAAGAGATCTAACAGTCAACAGATGTTGTGATTGACAAGACATATAGTATGATCTGAGCAGGGTCCTACGAAGTTAAATATAGGACCTACGTCCTATGAAATTTCCTTCCGATTCTGGCACGCTGGCTTGTGGGATAAAACCTTTTTTCATCGCCCAAATATTCTGGATTATTGATCAACCAAAGCACGCACTATTAGAGGTAAAAATGACCGAAGAAAATAAATTAAAAATAGAGAGGGTCGGATCGAATTAGAATAAGGCTAAACTCTGTTTATTTTTGACTAAAATTTAATAAAGACTGGTTTAATTTGTGGATGGCTCGCCTAGGTACTATTATGACTCTTTTTTTCCTCAAAATCTATAGACTACATAGTTAGTACCACATTACAGGGGAAAAAGTTATAACATACTCTATATTCCTGATGATTCGCGTTCATACTAGGGAGTACGTTTCACCCCTGATAATAGGAAACGGAAGGGATTTTCAAATTTGAAAAATATAGGTATTGCAAGTCACCATCCAAGCTATTTTCGTGTTGTGTATCTCTATCTCTACTCCTTACAAACCATAGTTTTTTTTATATACACACGATAAAATATTCTAAGATAAGTTAGACTACGTGCATAAGGAGAATGCACCCAAAGTTATCTTTTTTTACAATTTTGATGGACTCCACAGACACTCCTTACAAATTTAACACGGATGAGGTCTTTCAAATTTCTCAGATTTTGAGCCCGCACAGACCATTATTAATTAACAAAACACAACTACCAGAAACAAATATATAAAATCTAAGAAAAGTTGTTGAAAAACAAAACAAATTTATTTTAATATAAATATATTATTATTTAAGTTAATATTTTTTCTTAAACTATAGCATTAGCATAGACATTGAAATTAGTCCAGTAAAGACACGTTTTAATTGAGTAAATAAAATTGGCTGATTGTAATTTACAACACTGCAAAGCACTGATGCACCTTGAATTCCAGTTCATCCATCTCCAGACTCCATGTTATCGGAACCTACTGTCAGTTTTGCTGCCAGTGCCGGTTCATGCTTCCCACACTGCCTTCAAGTTTGAGTAATCCAAACCTCTTTCTTTCGTTCGCAAAGCATGACCATCCGATCAACATGCATGCATGAAGATTTTGCCAATAATGAATGGAGATTTCGCATTGGGATTTTGTTTTCATTATCTTATCATCCAAACTGTTAGTAGTCACTTTTTAGTTCATGTTTAAGAGAAGACAAATGTGCTGCTTAATTTGTAATTTAGAGTCGTAGATTCTTTGAAGTAAAGACTAGTATTTTATTTCATTTTCTAAAAATAATTAAGTTGTGTTAAGTTTAGAATATGGGTTGTTGACTGGACCCTCATTTTCTAAAAATAAGACTGGACCCTTATATTTGTTTATATAATAGCATTTATAGATTTTTTTTTAAAAAAATGAAGAAACAATATCATGGTGTATTGCATCCCTATTGTAGCTTATAAATGACAAGCAGTGTCATGCAAAAACAGACTCAACAGATAGACTATAAGGCTAGGCCAAGGGCACACAACTTAGATGGAAATACAAGCCACTTCATGTGAGATACAACAACTAGTTAGAGTGATGTGTGCCAATGGCTAGTTACAGAGAGACATGATCGTACGTGTTGAGACCCGTCACTATATCTAGCCGTTGCATTTATGCATGCCAATTTATCTAACCATTATGCCTCACATGAACAATATGCTTCACATGGGAAAGTAGGCCGCTTGTGTGAATGTGGAACGCAAAAATGTCCATTGTGCCAACCATTTCATCCTATATATTGCCCCTCTCTTTCCCTTCTCTCTCCCTCCTTCATAAACCTCTCTCTAATCACCATGAGTTCGAGCAGGGTTGTTTAAGTGTGGGAAGTTCTCGATGCCTTCAAAGTTGCCCGCAAGGCAAATGAGCGTGACCTTGCTTGATCGACCACACATATGGAGGTCGCTAAGAACATAATATGTATCGTGGGTGTGAAGATCCTCCACGAAGTGTTGGAGATCGCAGGTCGTCATCGAGGCAGATGCTATCCATAGCTATGTTGTCCACGGACACTACAGGCAGCCGGAGCACCTTCAAAACATCCCAACAATCACAACGCTCTGTCACAATGGCCACCTGGTCGACTTCAAGTTCTTCAAATTCCACAAGGCCCTCGTGTCTTGTGGCATCAACATGGTCCGGATCGAACATGATTGCACCGCTCATCTCCAACAACCACTTGCACGGGATGTTCCATGAGTACAAAAATGAGGTGTCCTCGGGACTGAACCCTAGGCTGGTGTTAGTAACTGTTGGAACCGTTCATCATCCATACAAGGACACCACCTGAGGACTCCTGGACAGCATTCATAGCCTTTCCTGACAGCCCTCCTCTAAGCGCACAACAAATCTTGTACTACTTTGAACAGTATGTGCAACACGCAAGAGCTACATACATTATATAATATAGTGCAAAAATCTTTTAGGTGTTTATCCTTCATCTGTATTTTTTATCATACATGTCTTGTGTGCGCAGGCATCTATGTTTCAGGTATTGCATTGAGCGTGTCGTGATGGAGGAGCCATGTGTGGAGCAGATTCCCAAGCATATATGGTATCATTGTGTTCCGGAGCACGGAGCAGAGGGCTGAGGTCATGTGCAAAGAGTCTGCAATCTTCTTTAGGCTGAACGGTCGCGACATGTGGGTGCAGATGTACAAGCCTTTATGCTAATTATCTGGCTTAGTTCATTGGTATTCACACCGATGTCGATCAATGTATCCGTGGCTGTTTTATAAAACTGAATTCTTAGTTCTTGCATTAATTTATCAAGTAGTACTGTATCGCCATCGTGTTTGTGACTTTGTTTTGTTGTTTTATTTTGGTTTTGTGCAAGATTTTTATAAAAAAAAACTATTGCAGTCTATTTTTTGGCTTTGAGCTTAGGGCATGTTTGGATATCTATATATATAGTATTTAAATGATCATAGTCCAAAGAATAGGGAAATTCCCCTTTAAATTGAGACATCACGAACGAATTGTTCTCAAGAAGTCAGGGTTCATGAAGCAATAAATCCCTCTATGTTTGTTTGACTAATTATGCTGGGCCCAAAATTTTTGTCTTCAAAATAAAGTAAGCAAGTCGTTCTTATGACATTACCAGTAAAAAAACAAAATGGAATATGGGATTAACCTTAACATTTACCAGCTACTGCTATATGTGATGTCAATTTGCTCATATATAGTTTCTTCCTAGAAGAACCAAGAAACAACAAAGATATAGGAAAAGACTAAGCAACCGGCAAGAAGATTGAAAGAAACTAACCCAATCGTGTTCTGATTGTTTTTCCAGAAAAATCCAGCAACCAAATGGCATTGTATTAAGATGTAATTAGCTGGCTATGTATTAAGAATCTAAGATATCCAATAATTAGCTGGTTTTGTATTAAAATGTTCCCCTTCGTGCTAAGGAACAGGCCAAATGTACCAAGAGCCATCGCCAGTGTTTGTTCTAACCTAAAAAAATCCAGCTAAGGCCTCCTTTTAAATATGGGAAATTTTCCCGTTTTCTACAATTTTTTCAGTGAAATGGAACTGATTCCTATAAAACTCGTACATTCCAAAGGGAGCCTAAATGTCTTAGAAATTTTTATTCCGCAAAATCAAAAACATGATTTGGTACCTTAAATGCTTCAATTAAATATAAAGGAAAACACTTAAATATGTGGTATTCCTTTTGATATTGCCAGAATGTATCTCAAGATATAGCCATATGCCAAATGTCATATCATAGACAAATCATATTTTTGGTGTTACTAGAGGTAGTAGACAATAATTTTTCTTGAGCAGTTTGCACTCCATACTTTTTTAAATATTTACTCCCTATGATTTTTAATTCTTGATATTTTTGAACAAATCTCTCTCTCCCTCTTAGCAACAGGCGCTACATGGTACCGGGTCTTAACAATAGTATATATGGTAGTATAAGTGGTTAATATGAGCTCTGATAGTTAATGTTATGGTGCCACTAGCACCAGTTGCCACACAATTTTTTCCATGTATGTGTAACAGAGTTTTTATTTTGCTGCTTTAATTTCTTGAAGGGCAGTTTAGTCTCAAACAACATGCATAAGGTACAAGAATTAAGAGCCAATGCTTAAATTCCTAAAAACTTTAAGTATTTGCGC
>BCLH01002938.1:15060-29049 GCA_001602315.1 Zoysia pacifica
TATTACAAGTTTTTGAAATTTGAGATATGACATACGTGCTCGTGTCATCCACTTATAGAATCCCTGCAAGTGGCACATACTTGGTTCTCCAAATACATTTATTTTCAAAAATGAAAGATTTAGTTTCTTTAACCGTCGCATGCATTCGTTTTTCATAACTTATTGATTTTTTCCAATCAAAATATTATAATAACTATTAATTATCTTAGTGCTTTTACCTCTATAAATTAAAAAACCATTTTCGCATTAAGACTGTGCAAACAATGACCTATATTTATTTAAGATCTACTGTAGAATTTGGTTTACTAAGACCCTGTTTCTTATAGATTCTTAGAAAACAACTTATTTAAAAAAATAGCTTTTTCAAAAAAATAGCTCATTTTTCAAACCATTTGGCAAAACGGTTTTTATCGTGGTTCCAATATATAAATGAGTGGAGAATCTATAAGAAGCAACATTTTTAGTGCTTTTGAATTCTAATACAAATTAGAGAAGTAATTTTTGAGAAAAAAAGATAGAAACACTTCTTTTAAAACTGTGAACTTTTTACGAAATTCAAAGCAAAAATACTTTTAGAATCTATACCAAAAAAGCCTAAGACCCGAATAGAGGGGGAATAAGAAGGAATTAGAGTAGAATAAAAAAATTAAATCCCAGACTCCTGGAATCCCCTCCAATCCACCTCTCATCCGAATGGGATGATCTACCGAGTGTCAGACGGACGAACGCCCGGCGGTTGCCGTCCGTTCTGCATCGGACCATCGCGCTTCATCGGGAAGTCTCGGCTGCTGCCAGCCACGATGCGGCGGACGGAAAAAGTTAATTCCTTCTTAAACATTCAAAAAAATTAAAGCTTTTATTAACTATTTAAAATTTCAAATTTATTATCAACTACTAATACTAACTTTTTTTCCTTATTAACGAATATTCTCAGTAAATATTCAAAAATATTAAGGAATTAATCTTTATAAATTTAAAGAAGTTTCTTTAAATTTCCAAAGTTTCTCAAAGGTGTTCAGTTAGGTTCGTCTTGTCGAGCTTTTTATGTAGTAGGTACCTTCTGAGTTATTATCTAAGTTTTCTAAAATTATTATATTAGTTTCCAAAATTTTTTAAAGTTATTATAGTAGTTCCTAAAAATTATCAATCATTAATATTGTCGATGATCGAAATACGAGTTTGAGAGATCGACAAATATTGTGAATATGGTCGAATGTGTGAATATTGTGAAGCTAATCACGAAGAGAACTGACACGAGTTGTTTAGACTGATTTGAGCATTTCGAAGGATAATAACCCTAAGTCCTGCGGGTGTGTGTTCTTTTGCTCTAGAAACATATGTCTTTCTGTCAGACAGGTTATATATTTATAAAACGAATGCGTCTCCCGTAGCAATGACCATTACCACATCATAACACTCATAACGTCTATTTTTAATTACAACGAGCACGGCTATTAAGCGTAACGGCTTTTTAATTGGTGTTAATTTTTTAGCAATCAACCGTGCTTCAAATGCCGCGTCGTGCATTGTGAGGTCGTGGGTAGCGGTTTTACAGATGACCGTTTGTATTTGGGTCAAAGCTCACAAATATCTTCAGTAAATCTTGGTTTCGACCCATGTTGTTGAGAAGGCGAAAGTTAAGGCATCGACAAATATTAACTTTTTTTTCTTATTAAAGTATTCTCAGTAAATATTTGAAAACATTTAGGAATATTCTCAGTTTTAATTTTTTTGAATGGTTAATCTTTAAAAATTTAAGAAAATTACCTCAAATTTTTAAAAAATTTCAAAGTTGTTCTGTTAGGCTCGCTTTGTTAAGCTCTTTATGTATGTGTTTTTTGAGTTATTCTCAAAATTTTTTAAAGTCGTTACGTTAGTTCCTAAAGTTTTTTTAAAGTTATTGTGTTAGTCGGCATTTTTTTTAAATTTCAAGAAACTTAGGGAATACTTTCTTCGTTCTAAAATATAAGCAATATAAGCAATTTTTAAGTTTAGTCAGTCAAACTTTTATCATTTTGACTATTAATAATATATAATTAACAATATTTAGTATCATATAAAAATTATATTTTTTGAATTCATCAGATTTTTATATTAGAAATCATGTAATATTTAAAATATTATTAGTAAAAGTTAAAATAGTTTGACAAACTTAACGAAACAACTTCACATAACTTTAAAAAATTGAGAGAACTTTCTTAAATTTTTAAAGATTAATTTCTTAATATTTTGAATATTTAATGAGAATATTCTTTAATAAGGAAAAAGGTAATTTTAATGGTTGATAATAAATTTGAAATTTGAAATAATTAATAAAAGGTTTTAGTTTTTTGAATGTTTAAGAAGGAATTTACTTTTTTTTTTCCTCCGCTGCATCGTGGCTGGCAGCAGCCGGGACTTCCCGACGAAGCCGCGATGGTCCGATGCAGAACGGACGGCAACGGCTGGGCGTTCGTCCGTCTGACGCTCGGTAGACGATCCCGTTCCCCTCTCATCCCCTTCTGAACGAACGAAGCCTAAATGGCCCACAAACTGAGGTTCCGTTACCTCCGTTTGCTTCTCTGGTCTGAGAGGTGGGAAGCGACGAGAAAAGCGAGGAAGCTGAGGGTTGACGCTTCAAGGTCGCCATCTCACCACAGGCAGGCCAGCGGCTCTCCGCTGCCGCGTGGGGAGAACCGAAGCTCGGCGACGATCTGGTCAGTTCGCCTAATACTCCACCTTTCACTGATTCCAACATTCCAGTGTTTGGCCATGATGAATGTGCAATAGATTTCGCACAAGTTGATGCTAGTAGTAGACACATCTCCTCCTGATAGCAGAACTACACTGATAATCCGCCATGCTGGTACCAGGTCGCGGAGTTGTATTACCTCATTGACTGGTTCCAGGGATGTTGGTGAAGGCAATAAGGGTCCACAAGCTTGGCGGCCCAGAAGTTTGTGTTTTGCCTAAATTTTCACAATTGATCTTGGCATGCTCATCCTAGATCCTTTTGGAAGTGAAAACTTGAGATTTGAGGGTTGCCCCCTTCATGGTCTGACAGGTGCTAACTTGGGAAGAGGTTGAGGTTGGGGAGCCCAATGCAGGAGAGATCCGGATAAGAAACAAGGTCATCGGTGTCAATTTTGTCGATGTATATTACCGTACGGGGCTGCATCGAGCACCTCTGCCATTTATTCCTGGTACTGATTTTACTACCGTGGCTTGTATCATAATTAGTGGTCCATTTCTGCTCATTCAATCATGGCTACCTTGGGCACATGTGTTGGTCAATTATAGAATTTTTTTTCTGAACAGGATGTTCAATCTTGCGGTCTTGACAAACTTTTGTTTGCCTCAACTCCTAGAGATGTTAATAGCATGGTCTTAGAATGTGATATGTATGGTCACAGAGTCGACGCATACTTAGTAAAGAGTAGAAAATCGTCAAATGACGGAAGCAGTTGTCAGTAGGCAAATTGTGGTGCAATGCTTGGTTAAAGAAATAACAGAAACTGCTAGATTAATGAGTACACTCTTGAACTTAGTTAGGATCAATGGTGCAGAAAAGGCTGTTGCACTTATGCCTAGTTTTCCACGAATGATAAAATATCCTCGACGCCCCTTTATCTTAATTTGATTAAACTGCATTATGTATATGTTAGTATAGTACATAATGAATTACGGCATAAGTCACAACAAAAACTTATTTCAGCCATTAAACACTTTCATTAAGGATCACAGAACGATTGTCATTGATATCCTGCATTTTCTATCTAGGATGAGCCATGACTGCTGCTTAGTGTTGTTGGGAACTACCATTCCATTCTCATATAAGGGGTTACAAGGGGTATATATAGACTACAAGAGGGCTCTAGAACAGCCCACAAACAAGAAGCAAATTTGAACTTCACTTCTAGCAAGCAAAAATCAACTTTACTACTATTTGCTTGCAGCTGAAGTAATTTATGTTCCTATGAGCTACTATTACCTTCTGTCCACTTCTACACCATTCTACACTACAAGGATTATCTCACAATTCTCCCCGAATCCTTGTAGTTGGAATTTGATCACTAAATTGAGCAAGCACAGAAATTGCTGGGCGACAAAACGCCTGCAACGGCGACGAACTCGCCCTGTTTTCTGCTTGAACTCAATCTGTCAAAAACACAGCATCCTCCGGCAATATGCACATGTGTGACGTTCCTTTGGCGATTGAGCCTCCTCTTCACATGGACCATTCATCTCGCCGTGAGAGCCATGTCACGCCTTGAACTTGTCGCAACTGCCACTGCACTTGCCCTGCAAAATATCAGCAGCTAATCTACCACTCACGCACATAGTCGCCACCTCCTCGATTGCCTTTTCACACGAGCCATTGCTCCTATGACCTAGGCAACATTTCGAGCTCGGCGCGCCCTCACTTGCGGCAACTCAATTGCATGCAAGCATGACTCTAATCTTCAACCTAAATGAACATACACGCTATTACCGAACACCACAGTCAGGTCTATCACAATATACCATACTCTCCCTAAACACTTCCTTCTAGCATCCTAGGGCTGCCGCCGACCGTCCTCGTCTCCATGGCCAACGTCACGGCTATCAGCAGGCTCGACACAGCCACCATATTCCTTTGACGACACACGCCGTTTCATCTCCTCCGGTGACACATGCCATTGAAGACAAGAACACGAGACAACCAGGCGACACACGCCCTTCGACGACGAAACACCATTTCTCCGTGTTGCTTGTCCGGCGACACACGCTGTCGACCTTCTCCGGCGACACACGCCTCCGGCAGCACACCGATCGTGAAGCTCACCATGCCACGACAAGACCGACGAACGATCCAATGCCGCAACGACTCATGCCTCTAATGGCTTCATGCACGGACCGACATACGGCCCAGCAACCGCCAACACGTTGCCGCCATGATTGCCGCATTGTGCCGGCCACAACCCGCACAACGCCAGCGAAGGACAAACCTAGCTCTTTATCTCTCCCTCACAACATAGCTCCTGATACCAAATGTTGGGAACTAACATTCCATTCTCATATGAGGGGTTACAAGAGGTATATATAGACTACAAGAGGGATCTAGAACAGCTCACAAACAAGAAGCAAATTTGAACTTCACTCCTAGCAAGCAAAAACCAATTTTACTACCATTTGCTTGCAGCTGAAGTAATCTATGTTCCTAGGAGATACTACTACCTCCTGCCCACTTCTACACCATTCTACACACTTCTACAAGGATTATCTCACAAGTGTAAGCAGATGATTGTCAGACTTGGTGGAATCAATTTTTAAACATACATTTTATCCCCATAAAGAAAAAGTGCTCCTGGTGTTTTTTGAAGTACCTGAACAATTTACTTTCCGACTGATCAATCTTTTTGATCCTATTCTTGCATTCTTAAAACATGAACTCCTATTCATCCAGGCAAAGAAGCAGTTGGGGTTGTGTCTGCCGTGGGTCCAGGGGTTACGAGCATCAAAGTCGGTGATATTGTTGGCTATGCTGATAACCAAATGGGCTCTTATGCTGAAGAGCAGATTATCCCAGCAGATGTGGCCATTCCTGTACCTCCTACAATGGACTATAAAACTGCAGCATCTATTCTACTGAAGGGAATGACTGCATATGTTCTTGTGCTACAAGCCTTTAAGGTTGATTGTTATTTTTATTCATTAAAAAATAAATTTAAATCAAATTTAATCTGCTAATGCAGTCTATTCTACTGAAGGGATACGTTTTTTTATTTCAGAATGCAATTTAACGAAACCTCCATCTTGCCCTTCTGTGCAGGTCCAGAGAGGCCACACCGTTCTAGTTCATGCTGCTGCTGGTGGAGTCGGCTCACTTGTCTGCCAATGGGCACACGCTCTTGGGGCCACTATCATCGGCACAGTTTCCACTGAAGAAAAGGCTGTCCAAGCAACCCAAGATGGATGCCACCATGTGATAGTATACTCAAAAGAGGATTTTGTGGCTCGAGTTGCCGAGATCACATCAGGGAAAGGTGTTCATGTTGTTTACGACGCCGTTGGGAAGGACACATTCCAGGTACAAACGTTCCCCTTCACAGATTTGCATCATCCTACGGATACTCCATTCAATGTTATTGACGGTGACTGGCCACAAAATCTTTGAATCAATGTTGAAGCATAGCGTTCATTACATGCACTCTCTTACTGCACAGGAATTTCATGGGGGTCATTGGCCTGAATTTATGTATGAATAGGGAAATTTTCATGGGGCCTTGCTTCTTGTCTGAAAACTCTGTTACGCAGGGATCCCTGGCCTGCTTGATGCCTCGCGGATGCATGGTCTCCTACGGCCAGTCTTCAGGGAGACCAGACCCCGTCTCACTGAGCGAACTCGCGCCAAAATCTTTGGTCCTGGCTCGGCCAGGACTCATGCACTACACCACCACCCGCGACGAGCTGCTGCAGGCCGCCGGTGAAGTCTTCGCGGCCGTCACAGCCGGGGTGTTGCGTGTGCGTGTCAACCACGTGTACCCGTTATCAGAGGCTGCCCGTGCCCACAGGGATCTCGAGGCGCGGAGAACGTGTGGCTCAGTTGTGCTGCTAACTGACAGCTGACTTGCAGATTATTGATTCCTGAACTCGTAATGTTGTCGTGGAATGTAATCTCATCAGTGAATTTTTCCCAAGAGTGTTATCCACTTTTATGGTTAACTAGATCATCATGGGATGCTACTATTCATTGACAGTGTGTAGTTCCGTGCTGACAGCTGACGAACTGGGATGTTTTCTGAACATCAAACTGAATAACTTGTGACCGAAAAAATAATGAGTCAACGTCAATGATTATGAACCTGAAATATTCTGTCAAAATATGGACATGACTTTGCAATAATGAACTGACCACGAAATCAGCCCCACTCGCTGGTCTCGTGTTCCATGGCAGCATTGCAGCGATGGAGCCCAAAGATATCTCTCATCTCATTTCAAGAAGAAAGTAGCGGCACAGCTGAAGGTCATAGAACTGAATTGGTCTAGGACTAGTGGTAGCTCCGCCCTGGCCTCTCGTAGAATATTACTATCGGAAGATTTTAATCAGATTGTTTGACTGCATGATAGATCATTTGATGCTACTACCACCTGTGGTTTCTGGACATCAGAAGTGGGGAAAAAAAAGAGCCTGAAAATCTCTCAACATTCTAAAACAGGAAGCACGTGAATTTTAAAATAAAAGGACTTATCCTTTCATTCTCAGCTTTAGGAAATTTCAACATAGATCTGCAAAAGACTGAGTTACCAACTCCAGATATACAAGACATTGCAAAATAACCTAATAAATACCAACTGAAGATTGGAGCATAACAAGACATTTGATGTATCGGTGAAAGCTCATGTCTTGAACTCAACTGCATCCACCTTGATCTGTTCATAGAACAAATATCATGACAATGTTGAGCCAAGGAACTTTAAACATGACAGGAGAAAAAGTGACTTTATGATCAATAGCCATATTATCCTTTCTGAACTATCAATAACACCCCACTGCATACAAGGAACAGTTTGAATATGTCAGCAGAACGACCCAGGATCCGCCAACCATTCAGAAAATCTTCCATACTAGTACATAGGGCCTCCACAAAAGGCTTCATTAATGGCACAAAAAAAATGAAAGTGGTACAGACTTGGGAACAACAAAAAGAACATGTGTCACCTCACCTTGCCAATTCAAAATTTTCATCTGCCTAGATAACTGAATGAAAAGCTTGCAACATAAAAATCTTGATCATTATTCTTGCACTTCAATGAATCCTGCCTTGACACCCCAAAAAATTCAATTAAAAAAAATGATCTACTCGAGAATATTCATGTATTATGTAGAGCTTGAACTTAAAAAAGGTGGATTCTGCTCATGACTCTTTAGCTTGATACCGTCTTAAACACTTCCACTTTCACAATTCCATCTGCCCAAATGACCACCTGAACTGCATTTTATAGGTATCCCAAAAACTGCCCTCATCTAGAAATGTATCATTATATGGCTTGGCCCCATCCAAACATCTGTCCAAGATGCTGAGTTACTTCAGTTTGCCACCTATTGATTGCATGGTGTATGCAAAAGTTTCCTTGCTAAAATGAGACGTTTTGATGGAGGAAAAAGTCCAAGAAACTCGGCGGTTGCAGCATTTTGCTGATCAATCGCTGTCCTCATGAGTCATGACAGAATCTGCAGGGATCCCGGATACACTACGGATAGGGAAAAAATATATACAAAATTGACGGTCAAAGGAAGAAAGACAAAAACATTTGAGAACAGCACATGGCATCAAAGAAAAAAGGAACTTTTCTGCACAATATGCTAAAATTCCCAGTAAGATGCTCAAGCCTCAAGGTGTCAACTGAGCTTGACCATGAAACTGGTTTATCCCATACTCATATCTAGCCATGATTCAAAGCTCTAGTGTAATGTTTCCCACAGTGCCATCGATATGTTAAGTAGAGCTGGTTAGGTCATCAGGCAGCTTGGCCTAAATGATCTACTTCAACAATTTGCAGGCATTGTTCTTCCTCATTGATTATATGATTCCTGCTATGGTTGATCCAGAAGTCCCCACAAATCCTAGTGATGCGCAGCAACAAACAGATTGTTCAACGTATAGCAAAACTTCTGGTAGCTGAACAGGGCCACAATTCTTAGTGCTCGCCATGGTTTTTGGAAGGAATCCAGACTGTACACCACGTTCAGCAGCCATAAGCCTTTCTGCAGTCCGTCGTACTATTTCATCACTTTCCTGCAGGGTGTACCATTTATATCGCCCATCTATAGCAACATCTGCAAGATAGGTATTGGTCCAGTTCAGTTGGGGAAGATCAGTCATGATGAACATGTGAACATGACCATTAGCCTTATTTCCCTTCATACCCAACTCAATAGTTTTCAACTTCTCCTTGAGAGCAGAAAATGTAGATTTCTAGTGATTCTTGAATTGGCCATCTAGCAATCTTAGCTGTGCACATAGAAATGGCTTCTTGAACTTGTTTCTAGCAAATTCCTTCCGTGCAGCCATTATCTCTGGAGCAAAAGGGAGAAACTCAATCTTCTCAAGTACCCTCTGTATTCTTTGATCCTTTGGTGATTCGTCGATGTCAAAATACAATTCTGATCCCTTGTATATGGTCCTGAGAAGAGCGTCCCAAATGCCTTCAGCTTCTGAACCAGGCCTAAAGCCTTGTATATGGCAGATTTTAAAATAGACTCAAATTAATATGGACCGTTCATTTGCTTTTATCTCGAGGCTTAAATAGTTCTTTTACCTAGGAGGTAAAACATTTTTTATAATTATTAATGGCCGAATAATTCAATTTGGAAAGTTATCAGTGAGTTTTGGTAGGTGACGGTAATAAAGAACATGTTTTCTTATAAAATCAACAGTTGATATCGAATTCGTGTTTTACCTCCTAATAGGTGAAACAACATTACTTGATCTATTTTAAAAAGACTCTTGTATATATCTCTGCGCCTCCTAACATAAGAGACCTTCTTCCTATGTTTCAACTCTTCATCTGGTTGAAACTGGTCCAATGCCCCATCATGGTTCTCTTGATACATTCAAACCGTTGTTCTGCAGTCATACTGTACATGATACATGCAGCCTTGTTCACTGACTCCTAAACCAGCCAGCATTGGTTGGCATCTAGTGTAGCCATCAACAAAGCGCTACCACCAGAAACTGCACAGCACAACCCAGAAAAGCATGTCTTCGTCATATCTACTCCACACCACAGCAAGACAAAGACCCTGAAGTCAATCGTCCTAACCACAGATTTTACTGGGGATAGGTCAACTACGTCACCCATCGAAACATACCTGAACATTGAAAACAAATGATCATAAGCAATTAAATACTCTGATTACCATGCCTACAGTTGAAATTGAATACAGAATTCTATAACAAGCAGTGTAAACATAGAGGATTATGTAATACTACATCCATTCTAAAATATATGATGCTTAAGATTGCTATCCACTTGTCCTAGACGTTACATATTTAAGAGTGAAGGGAGCATTATACTATCTGCATTCCAATAAAATGGAGGATCACTGTACTGTCTCCAATTTAATTTTGTACAAATTACTAATTATCTTGCCCTAGCGACAAGTACAGAGCCCTACAAAGAATTATATGGAGTAGAGGGTTCCTGGCAACTCTGGTGCTCCAGTCTCCAGGCGTGCAACAAAGATACTTGTCTATAGCAATAAAAAAAATACTTGTCTATATGTCTTTAAAATGGCTAAGTTCTCGCGAATCAGATGGTACCGCCATCTCATTTCGCAGTAGCCGCAGTTTTCCAAACAACTATTATAGCATTTGATTTCTTTCCCAGGCGATAAGCAGCAATCAGAGAGAGTGAACCACATCTCTACCTCAGCTCCTGGAGGAGCGGCATTACGTGGTCCCATACAGCAATACGTAGTGCAGCGGGCTCGGCGACCCTGAACTTGGGGCAGCTCCCAAGAACGACGGCGTGGTGGTCGAGCACCGGGGGCACGACGAGGGTGCGGTTGAGCAGCGCGGCGGCCACTGCGGCGTTGCGGAGCTCACCGACCTGGTTACTGAACACGCTGTGCGGCGCGTACCACAGGAACCCTACTACTAGCAAGGCATTTTGGTGTTCAAACTTCAAAGAGTGCATTTGGAAACAGATTGTCTGGAATTGATACACTTTGGCAGAATTTGAAGACACAACGATATGTGATTACACCAATATTAAAGGAGATCAAAGAACTTAGTTTTTTTCTACTGCCTATGTTTTCACTTATTTCCACTTCTTAGAAAATAAAGTTTTTCTTTTATACATACACACGATAAAATATTTTCAACAGAGATAAGTTATACTTATGCGCACACGAAAAAATACATCTAGATTTATTTTTTTTATAAATCTGATGGATAAAATTGTTACAAGATTGCCCATGTTCTGACTAAGCAAATCACTGGTTCGAGTAGAATGGGAATGTGGCAGGAAATCCCATACTGCGTACGTGAATTGCTTCAGTCTGATTGTAACTCCCTTTTTATCTTAATGGAAAGCAATGCTGATCTAAAAAAAAAGCTCCCACAAGGCACCGCACCGCGGCGGCCCACCGCCACCCCCGATGGCGGAGAAGGAGAGGAGGTTGCACCGCACGGAGGAGTAAGTGGAGAAGAAGAGGTCAGAGACCGGGTGGAGGAGCACGAGTGCAGCCATGATGAGGGGTAGTTGCGAGCGCGCTCCGCCTGCGCCACCGGCAGGGGCTCGGCGGCAAGTCCATGCGGTGGTGCGGGGGGGGGGGGCGGGGGTGGATTGGACGGTTGGAAACTTAAACGGCCCCTTAGAGTCTCCGGCCCAGGTAAGTACTCTATTTAAGAGTGTTTTAGACCGGTCACATTTATAAAGCAGGACCATAAAAGCCCAACTCAGACAGCCAGCATATATTATACTAACCCACAGGAGAGAGCTGGCAATACCAGAGCTCACTTATAATCTCATTTTTTCTATAAAATTAAACTGATTTATATGAGATTTTTATGTTTCAAATGAACCATAACCTTTGATGGAAAAAAATTTATAGAAATCGTATAGAAATATTATAGAAATCAGCTCAATTTTGTAAGAAAAATATATGATTCAGAAAATGGATCTGCATTGTGGTATGACACAAGTAGTTTATCGTGACAAGTGCAGTCAATCTCAAGAAAGCCCTATAAGTTGTGATTATGTTCATTTTATTGCACTGGGATGCTATTTTGGGAGACAAAGTTTATGCTCTGTCCGATTTCGTTGAGTTTCAGAGAGAAGATTTGGCCTCTGGTTCCAGTAAAGGTGAAAATAGGCCAAAGAAAATGAACTAAAAATGTAAGATCGGATCGGATTAGAATCGAGCAAAATTTTATTCATTTTTAAATTAAAATTATTAAGGATCAAAATATTTTGTGAAAAAATCCACGGGCGGAGCTTTTTTATCACCCTAGGTTCCAGGTACATTGCTAGGAAGCAGTGCTACCCTGGGATTCAACCCAACCATATAAAATAGTAGAAAAATCCTTAAAACATTGAAAAAACTATTACAGGCCTTAAGGGCCTGTGTTTAGGTTTTTGCTTTTATGCTTTTAGAAAAGCTGACTAGTGGCTACTTGAAAAAGCTAACTGATGAAATTTGAATGTTGACTTTTGCAATATATTTTTAGCTTCTCAGGATACCAAAAGACAGAAAAACAAATTAGAATGTGCTTTTCAAGTTTTAGTTCATTTCATAAAAATTTACTTTTTAGCTTTTCAAAAGTAAGCTTTTCAGAATTCTGTTTCTTTCAGCTTCTGACTTTTCAGCTTTTCCAGCTGGAAAAGCCAGCTAAGAAGCTGAAACATACAGGGCCTAAGGCCTCTTTTATTTGAGCTGGAGCTTTTGAGCTTTTAAAAAAGCTGGCTGGTGCTAGTTAAAAAGCTGGTCAGTGAAATTTAAATGTTGGCTTTTGTAATATACATTTAACTTTTTTGTACACCAAAAGCTAAAAAGCAGCTCTCAGTGAGTATTTTTAGCTTTTAGATAATTTCTGCAAAAACTAACTTTTCAGCATTCCAAAAGGGAGCTTTTTAAAACCTTGTTTATTTTAGCTTCTCAGTTTTCAACATTTCGACTAAAAAACCAGAAGAGAAGCTAAAACAAAGAAGGCCTTAGACTAACATCAAGTTCGCTACTGTAACATCCCACAATTCTCGAATTAATAAAGTGGCATTTCTTCAAAATTTTCGTTCCAATTTAATTGTCTGTCTCAACTTTTGTTCGGATCAAAAATCATTCGTTTCGAATTCGTTCCGTCTAAATCCGAAATCCGTTCGACTAAATTGATCTGGTGCCGAAATAATTTAGTCCGCGTAATTTTTACGTTGACTAAAATTGTTTCTCGAAAATTCCGTAACTAATTTTCGGGTCTCTAAATATTTTCTCCAAATTTTGTCTACAGCCGTGTTAATTATTTCGTGATTTTTAATTAATCCTGGATTAATTCTCAACCCCATTTTTCCACTCCCCTATAAATACTCCTCTAACCCTAACCCCCATCTCATTTTTTTTCCCCCTCTCATTTTCCTTTCTTCCATCTCAAGTCACCAACCTGGGGCCGGTTGAGCACAAGCACCCCTGCCTGCTCGCGTCGCCGCGTCGATCTGCCGGTTCCACCGCGCCGCCGCCTCTGTGGGCCGCGCGCGCCTCGTCCGTGCTCCGGCGGCTGTCTCCGTCGACGTCCGCGCAACCTCGTTGACCCCGCGCGGTCCTTCGTCGTCGATCCGCGCCACCCCTGCTTCGTCATCGCCCCGTGCTGCTCCAGTCCGCGTCCCCGTCGTCCGTCGACTGCTCCGCCCTCGTCCACCGGCGCTTGTCCTCTCGCGTCGACACCTCTGCTCTGGGAAGCCGCCGCCCCGATCCGATCCGTTCGGGTCAAGCTGCTCCGTCAACCAGCGTCTCGATCTACGCACTTGCTTCCTCGTCTTCGTGCTGTGACCCGATCCAGAACCTGATCCTCGCGCGTGGCCTCAACCTCCTTACGTTCATTCCCGAGGTGAGTTATTCCATCTCTTCAGACCCGTTTTCCCAATTTTGCTTTCAGGTCACCGTAGGTCGCGTTAGTGCCGTCTTAGCGTGCTCTATCATCCGAGCGGGATTTAGTGCATCGCACTGGTTAGTCTCGTTTCTCTGCGGGCTTCGTCAGAAGGTTAACTTCAGGTTCAGTGTTGGAACCAGTTTCCAGTAGCTCTCAGCGTGGTGCGATGTAGTGCTTTTGACAGAGCTGCGATATTGTTTGATAGCGAGAAATCAGATGTTCAGAAGAGGATTGCCTGTTGCTTGGTGCTGTGACCGAGGTTTGGTGGAGTTTCAGTGTTGTGCGCAGGTTTGATCTCGGACCAGTGAGCTTGTCTGGGTTCGATCGAATTAGTTTGAAGAAGTAAGGCTGCGTTAGATCGACGTGTAGTAGTTCTGGTCGG
>BCLH01002939.1:0-26284 GCA_001602315.1 Zoysia pacifica
AGGTGGAGCCGGACCAGGTGCCTGTCCTCCTCGCCGATGGAGAAGTTGTACACGGCCTCCTTTGTGAACACGCGCGCCGACATGTACGGCACCGGCGAGGGCAGCGACGGGTCCTGGACGTCTGCGTCTGCCATGATTGACGACTTCCCGCCATCGACGAGCCACTTGCTGTCCTGGTCGCTCTGCCATTTCCGCCCGTTGGCGTCTTGGCCCTCTTTGGCGGAGCCACAGTTGACGAGTATGGAGTCTGGTGGCTTGTACCTCTCCGCTCCGGCGAACGGAACCACACTCCCCACAACGATGACTACAAAGAGCAGGATAGAACGAGTCGACGCCATTTCCTCCACAGCGATATATCAACCAGGATAGCTCGATTCGCTGCTGCAGAAATTAGGCCATGTGGTGTTGAGCTGGTCGATTCGTGAGGATGGTGGGAGGAGGAGGAGGTAGAAGAACAGAGGTTTGCACCCCTCTGCGATCTCCTCCTCGTGATCTCGGTCGGAAAAGTGTATGTTTTTGGAGGGGATTTGGGGACGGGGGAGCTTGACCAACGACGGGCCCGCGGCCGCTCAAGACGGGCGCACAAGAGCGTTTGCCGGGAACGGCTGTAGCTTCTTGACTTATTTTCGCGCCCATCTCTTTCCCAAGAATTGTGCGGCTAAGCGCAAGAATTGGAAACTAAAATTAGGCAAGCTAGTCTCAATCAGGGCATGTGCTGTACTTGCAATGATTTACAATAATCACCGGTTAACTGATTTGAGCTCATCAAGCTCCATATAACTTGCATAGGATAGCAAATAACAGACAAATAGAAGTTTATTAACATTTAACACTTAAGAAAATATAATCACTCTACCAGATGGATCCATCCTTCTGCAGTAAGGAAAACACTTGTATTATACTACTCCCTCCTTCCTTTATTTGATGTCATTTCAGAGAGTTGATTTGAGCTAAAAAAGAACTAAGCTCTCCTATCTGAACGACAATATTAAAAAATCAGGAGTATGTGGCATGTGGTTACTTTGCTGTTCAAGGAATGATCCAATACATGGGAAGATTCCTATCTCTGTACCAGAAAAGCGATGACTATCCTGCCGATAGTACTGCACATATGCTACAGTTAAGGAATTTGACAACAGATGAAGAAATCCGACAACAGAGTGAGCAGAAGAGGTGTCCTCCTCCTTCAGGTGTGTTCAAAATCAACACAGATGCGTCCTTCTGCGGTAATGAATAGAATGGTGCAGTTGCAGCAGTGATCCGCGATTCCATTGGTGATTTTCACACGGGATCGGCAAGCTGGCTGCGAGTTGTACAATCACCATTGACTGCAGAAGCGTAAGCTATCAGAGTGTGGCAGAACCGCCTTAAAACACTGGACGACTCTTAAAATCGATTTCAGTGATATTAAACAATAATATTTAAATAGTACAACACGAATGATAATATAAAATAAGAAATCGAGTTTTAAAATATAACGAAAGCGATACAGAAAAGTTACGACGGTTTCTTACTTATGAAACATATCTTACCTTAAGACATGTTTCACTCGTCGTGACCGGAGTTCGGTGAGAAGAGAACCAGTTCACATGATCAGTTCGCAGGAGCCTCACCTTTCCACACTCTTTGGCTGCAACAGCTACACCAGCTACCTACAGAAAAAACTACACTGCAGAACTACACATGACAAAAAGAGAAACAACAAACCGTGAGTACTAATTACTCAGCAAATCTTACCCGTAAAAAATTAGCTAACTACAGCCGACTCCTAAACATAAGAGGCTAACTCAGGAAATGGTCATTGGCATAAAACATAGCACTAATAATAGATCCTTAATTTCAAGTTTTAACAGTAAATTAAGTACAAAGAAAACTAAATTTAATTTGCATTATCATCTACTACAATCATAGTTGCCAAATAATTACCTATAACTAAACAAATAAATCATATTATCATTATTATTAGTCTAATTGGTACTATAACATAACACAGTGAACAATTGGTACTCGTTACTGTGAGGAGCAGCGATTATAATCGATTTACACTAGCTGAGAAAACCCGAAGTACACGACACGTACATACTTCCCAGAAGTCGCACGTGGCCACCTTTCGCTCAACCCATAGGGCTAGTCTGAACAAGCGCACCTCTTTCGAGCACAAGGTCCTCCATGTGATCATCACGTAGGACATATTCATGGTTAGACACAAGACTCTCCTTCGTCGCCGTCAAAAGAGAGGTGAGGGTCATCCAACCACTACGGCGTTTTGCTACATCAGTTTTCTAGGTCCTATGTTTCCAGTATGTATTCCGTACGTTCAAACTTACTCAACAGTGTCACACTCGAATCGGTCTTTAACCGACACAGACGAGGCTACCACCGCGAAGGCCCAGCCTTCTCAATCTCTCCTCTACTCTATCCCTGCCCGGTCTCAGATTTATTCATGTGTGGGATAAAATCAAATCTATAATCTCGCGAGTGAGGTTTCTCATTCACTCGACTTCTAGCGTTGATTAGAACTCATAGCCTAACTCTACAGCGAGTTATCTGTATCAATATATACTCAATAGGGTAATTGGCACTATTATGCATTCTAAAGTTTCAAACAACTCGTACAACTTAATGCACAACACATTAGCTATACAATACATAGTGACAAAACAAAAATTTAAAACAGGGTTAATGCATCGGGGCTTGCCTTTGGTTTGCTGAGAGTTAGCACAAACAAGAGGAAGGTCTTCAGCGACGAACGACTCCGGAGCGATCAACGCTAGATCTTGGTCTTCCGTGATGTTTTCTAAATGTGTGAAAAGATGTGCGAGTGCAATTAGTTATGTATCTAATGACATCTAATATTTGACTTGTCATCGCATGTGACAAGGATGCTCACATGCGATGATATGCTCATGAATGCATGTGTCAAGGATGAATATGCGATGATATGATAAGAGGAGTATGATAATTTCATGAAAAGAAACTTTATTAATACCAAGGTGCTGCTGGGATTTATATAAAAAGATTTCTAAAATGAATTCTTATACTATACTAAATAGTTTATAATAGAGAAGATTACTTCTAAATTTTATTAATATGGTTCTTGAAGTCATAAACTACAATTTTAGTTTCTCAAAAAATTATCAAGGCTATAAACTAATTTCTGGACCAATTTTATAATTTATTGTAATATTATGAATTTCTAATGAATTAAATAGTATCTAAGAGTAATAAATTATTTATAAATAATATATAAGTGTATAAATTCTAAGTAACTCTAAGATGACCTATATTAATTAATAGAACATTATTATGCATTTTTGCATTTTTAAAATGTAGGAAAAATGATGATATACATGCATGTACAATGTAATTTATTAAATTATTATAATTAATTTAATGCAGAAAATGTAACTTTGGAAGTTCTAAAATATTCTAAATGATGAGAGGATTTCAACGGTATATTATTTATAATTTTTAGAGTTCATATGCATTTTTTATGATTTTTGTAAGTTTTTACAAATTTCTGCGCAAGGAATAAATGATTTTCAAGATTACTTAAATATGGGCGCCACGTGTCGACACCCGGTAGCAGCCGCACGGAAGCGAGCTGGAAACAGCAGAAGCACACGATCGACTCCCGTGGCCGCACGGGATCTGGCGGTTGGCCGCGCTGGCCGAGCTCGGCCATGGCGCGCTCGCCGGTGCATGGTGGCGACGCGTCGGAGGGCGCATGGTGGCGCCGCGTTAGAGGCGGCCAAATTTTTGCACCGCTGTGGTCGTCGTCAACAGAGGAGTCCAGCGGGGTGGTCACCGGCGTGGGGGACTCACCGGAGAAGCACGACGGCGACGAGCAGCTCAGGCGGAAGTTCGGTCGCATCGTGCGAGTGCCACAGTGGACGAGGGCCCAAAACCTTGGCTCCTAGAGCTTGTCCATAGCAAGGGGAAGACTGGCATTGAGGTTCTCGTCGACGGAGAGGGCCGAAGATGGAGGCTCCACGGTGAGCTCAAAAGGGGCACAACGGCCGGTGAGAGCGAGCTCGAGTTCCTGGACCACGATTCACGAATTGGGCCTTTTCGTGAGCTTAAAAGGAACCTTAGGTTGCCAGGAGACTGGTATTTTGCTTAAACGAAGGAGGAGCTCACCGATGCTCGAAGATTTGGAAGAGGCACGGTCGACGGCGCCGAAGACAGAATTTGGCGAAAGTTCCAAATTTGGTTGAGCTCTCGGGGAAAGGAGGAGGAAGGACCGCGGGGAAGCTAGAGGACATCGAGGCGCAGCTTCCCGTCGAAGAATGGAGATCGGGGAAGCTTGGACTGAGGTGGTGCACGGTGGCGAGCTCAGCGGAGGTGAGGTGTGCCAGTGACCACGCGAGAGAGAGGAGGAAAGGGGGAAATGGAGTGCGGCCGTGGAGGCTTGGACACGAGGTCATCGCCGTGTCCAGCGCGGGGATGCGCGCCCGAGCGCGTGGCACTCATGCACAAACGGGGTTCGGCGCTCGCGGCGTCTGACTGGCTGCGCTGGCAGCCGGGGGTAGGAGGAAACCGAGCAGTATCGCTGACAGGTGGGTCCCACGGCGTTTTTCAATTTTCCGAATTTTCCCGGATTTTCAGCGCACACTTCTGTTTTTGATCCGAAATGCATCTTTTCTGAGCTCTAAAAATTTTGAAATTTGGTAAACTGGTAGATCTTTTGAAAAGGAAAAAATTTTATTTTGGGCATAAGTTCAAAATCGAAATAAATAAAATGATATTTAATTTTGAAGACAGTTTAGCTTTTAAAGGAAGTTTAATTATTTGGGATTTTTAAACCTCAAGCAAATTTTACCAAAAGTTCCAAAAATTCAAGTTTTCACAATACCCTTCACAAAGAGAATTTTTGGCTCACAAAATTTCACTGAAAAATTTTGAACTACATTTAGAAATTTGAATTTTTTGCTTTGACACTGGAAATGCCACCAGAATTATTTTAGCACTTTTGGGCTTGGATTTTTGGGAATTCTGAATTCGATTGGAGCATGTTATTATTCGTAAACACGAAGTGTTACACAAAGCTGGACTGCAACTCATGGCATGGAATGAAGGTGGCCATGTAATCTTGGAAACAGATTGCAAATCCTTGGTTTATTTATGGAATACCAAAAACTTTGAACGATCAGATGTTGCTACTATACTATCTGATGTACAAAAACTAGTTTCAAATTACCCTTCATTTTCGCTCCTATTTGTAAAACGATATGCGAATTGGGCATCATATCTTTGCTCACAGGAAGCAATTCGACATATATAGGGCATGTTTCATATGGCACCAGCCACCAGGATTTCTGTTGTAGTGTTTGCAATATGATTTTAATGAAGCTAACCAGACTAACAAAAAAACTCCAATTTTAGTCTGCAATTTTCTTTGTGGTAGTTAGACATGGGCTTGATGACAGGAAGAAGGGGTTGACATGAACGAGACTCCTGGGATAAATGCCAATCTGGACGAGTTTTTGTTTCCTGGTCTTCTTCCCGGTGACCAGTATCCCATTCCATCACCATCGCCGCTGCTGGAGAACAATAACTGCCTGTAGATGTTCTGACCATCGGCATAGGAAAATTTACGTAAGTAAACTTTACGTAATCGGAAGGAGAATTTGTGCGCTCATCGTATTCGAATGGCTTAGTCTAAGAAAGACTCGAAAATTAACCTGGTTCGGGCCGCCGGCAAAGTGTAAAACCCTATGTCTAGAGGCGAGAGAGATCAAATCGTATGAACTTAAGAACACGAGTACAATGCGAAAGAGCTTTGGTTTGATCCAAAAACCCTAGGACGTGTGATTGGATGTGGTTATAGTGGAATGGCTTGAATCTAATTTGGCTTCACTGAACTTTACTTATCTTCGTCTAAAGACCTCTGGTACCTCTTATACAAGGGTCTATCAGGTCGGACCAGGGTCACCAATTTGACACCTTCGAAACTTGCTGGCCCTCCATCAAGTGGGGGCTCGGTCGTCGTCTGAGTTGGTCGTCTAACGCCTGCTAGCGTTGGCGCAGTTGGTTGGTGTCCTTTGTACATCCTTTGTCTAGTCGTGGGGGACGAATAATACTTTTCCGTTTTGCTCTACCAATCGTCTGGTTGCTTTATCAACTTCTAAATTGCTTTACCTCTAGGCAAAGTTGCTTTATCTTCTGCTATACGTTGGCAGAAATCTCTGCGATTGTCAAAGGTTGGCCGTTGAGGCGGTGGCCGACCCTCAGGGATTGGATCGTGACGTTGGCTTGTAGCCGTTGGCTGGTTGAACTTTGTTGTCGTGTAGCCCCGATCTTTCGGTGGTCGGGCTAGAATGCTTGTGTGGTTCCAACATTCGGAGTCGGGATGTCCTTGGCGGGACGTGGTCCTTTGCGGGCCGTAGACGGATTGTGGGCTGTAGTTCGTTGATGGGCCTTCACGTAGAGGCCGAGTCCATAAATACCCGGGGTACATTGTCCCGACACTACCGCTGTCGGTTTTCTAGAAAAACTAACAAGGGATCAAGGAGAGGAAGAAGGGGAAGGATTGTTTCATGATATAAGCATAGTAAATTCTTTATTTGCCCTAAAAAATTTATTTATTCCCTTATTCGTTCTCAAAATTTTCCAATTCCGTTATTGACCAACATTATTAATTTTTCTTCTGTAATGCGCCCTAACTGTTATATAAGAATAGAATTTTTGCCCATCTAAGTTGAAAAAGATCAAAATACCCCTAAAACTAAGATAAGTAAAATTTAATATTCTGTTTTCATAACAAAAAATGATTTCAAAAATATGAAAACATATGAAAACGTATTTTTGAAATCATTTTTTTGTTATGTTCGATGTAGTCACATACATGTTTAAGAATATCAAATTTTACTTCCTTTGTTTGAGGGGAATTTTGGCCTTTTTCAATTTAGATGGACAAAAAATCTATTATTATGTATTCCCTCCATCCCAAAAATCAACTTCGTCTAAACTGATGACACCAAGACCAAGGAAGCTGTTGCTCTCAATAAATTACTCATTGGTAACTGCTCCTATTTAATCAAGCAATAATCACCTGTGTAACAGTAGCGAGAGAAAATATGAAGCACAGAAAAAAGAGTGTAGCAGCAGCCAACGGGGAGAGGAAAACTGCAGCGTGCAATAATGAGAGTAATTTGAATGCGGAAGCACTGTAATCAACTTAATTAATGAAGAAATGTAACACTTCATGTTTTCGAATAATGCGACACTTTATTCGAGTTCGAAATTCCAGAAAATCTGAGCTCAAAGGAATTTAAACCCAGTTTCAAATTGGTCACAAATTTAAATTTGAAATTCAAAATGTGAGCTCAAAAATTTCAATGAAATATTGTGAAACAAAAATCCCTCTTGAAATCTCTTGCAACCACTTGAATTTTTAGAAGTTTTTGGAAAATTTTAATTTGAGGTTTAAAAGCCCAAATAATTTATTTTCCTTTAAAAACTAACCTGTCTTCAAAATTTAATATTATTTTATTTATTTCGATTTTGAACTTATGCCCAAAATAAAAGTTGTTCCTTTTCAAAATAGCTAAGAGCCTACCAAATTTCAGAATTTTTTGAGCTCGGAAAGGGTGCATATCGGGTCAAAAACAGAAGTGTGCACTGAAAATTCAGAAAAATTAGGAAAAAGAAAAAGGGACGCGGGACCCGCCTATCAGCCGCCATCTCTCTTTCCTTCTCTTCTCCAACCGCATGCGTCCAGCGCGCTCTCCACGCGCCCGCGCCTCGCTCCATGCATGCGCGCCACGGGCCTAGGACGTGTCCGGCTCCCGAACCCCACGCTGGACTCGGCGATGACCTCGTGTCCAATCCTCCCCGGCCGGTGCTCTCTCTCTCTCTCTCTCTCTTCCGCCGCACTCGAGCTTCCGCGACCGAGCGCCCATCCTCACCGTGGAGCAGCTTCTCTTGTCACCTCTGGAGCCCAAATCCGCAACCAAGAGCTGCGCCTCGACGTCCACTAGCTCCCCAGCCGTCGTTCCTCCTCTTTCCCCGAGAGCGCAACCGAATTTGGAACTTTTCTCCAAATTTCGTCTCCGGCGCTGTCGACCACATCTCTTTCAAATCCTCGAGCATCGGTGAGCTTCTCCTTTGTTTAAGCAAAACACTAGCCTTCTGACAGCCTAAGCTTCCTTTGGAGCTCACAAAACGTCCCAATTCGTGAAACGTTGTCCAGGAACTCGAGCTCACTCTCCCCGGCCGTTGTGCCCCTTTTGAGCTCACCGTGGAGCCCCCATCTCCGGCCCTCTCCGTCGAGGAGAACCTCGACGCCGGTCTTCCCCTTGCTCTGGCAAAGCTCTAGGAGCCAAGGTCTTAAGTTCTCGTCACCTGTAGCGCCGGCGCGACGCGACCGAAGTTCCTCCAGCACCGCCGCGCGCGGCGAGCACTTTCCGGTGAGCGCCTCTCTAAGCCGAGCACTCCTTCTGGTTCTCGAGGGCGAGGGCAACGTTTTGGAGAGACGTCGCTCTGACTGGCCGCAGAAAGGTCCGCTCCGGCGAGCGCCACCCGGGCCGGCCGACGGCCGCGCCATGGCCGAGCCGCGAGGCCGACCGGATCTTTTGTGGCTATATGCCCCCGATCCCATGCGGCCGCTAATCCAGCATGTGTCGGTGCGGCTGCTACCGGGTGTTGACACGTGGCGCCTGTGTTTGAATAATCCAAAAAAATTATTTATTCCTTGTGCAGAAATTTGTAGAAATTTTTGAAAATTATAGAAAATTCATATGAACTCCAAAAATTACAAATAATATACCGTTAGAATCCTCTCATCATGTAGAATATTTTAGAACTTCCAAAGTTGCATTTTCTGCGCTAGAATTAATTCTAAAAATTAAACAAAGTGCATTGCATATACATGCATATTATCATTTTTCCTGCATATTAACAATGTGAAAAATGCATAATTATGTTCTATTAATTAATATAGGTCATCTTAGAATTACTTAGAATTTATACACTTATATATTATTTATAAATAATTTATTACTTTTAGATACAAATGAATTCATTAGAAATTCATAATATTACAATAAACTATAAAATTGGTCCAGAAATTAGTTTATAGCCTTGATAATATTTTAAGCAACTAAAATTGTAGTTTATGACTTCAAGAACCATATTAAGAAAATTTAGAAATAATCTTCTCTATTATAAACTATTTAGTATAATATAGGAATTCATTTTAGAAACATTTTCAGATAAATTCCAGCAGCACCTTGGTCCAATAAAGTTCTTTTTTATGAAATCATCATCATACTTTTCTTGTCATATTATCGCATTTCCTCCTTGTCATATGCATGCATGAGCCTATCATTGCATGTGAACATCCTTGTCACATGAGATGCCAAGAAAAATATTAGATATCATTACGTGTATAACTAATCGCACTCGCATATCACTTCACACATTTAAGAAACGTCGTGGAAGACCAAGATCTAGTGCTGATCGCTTCGGAGTCATTCGTCGCAGAAGACCTTCCTCTTGTTTGTGCTAACTCTCCGCAAACCGAAGGCAAGCCCCGGTGCATTAACTCTGTTTAAATTTTTTGTTTTATCACTATGTATTGTTTAGCTTTTGTACTGTGCATTAAGTGTATGAGTTGTTTGAAACCTTAGAATGCATGATAGTACCAATTACTCTTATTGAGTATATATTTGTACAGGTAACTCGATGTAGAGCTAGGCTATGAGTTCTAATCAACGGTAGAAGTCTGGGCCTTCGCAGTGGTAGCCCCGTCTGTGTCGGTTAAGGACCGATTCAAGTGTGGCCCTGTTGAGCAAGTTTGAACTGTACCAAAGGCATACTGGGGACATAGGACCCAGGAAACTGATGTAGCTCGATACCGTCGCGATTGGACGTAACCCTACCTCTCTTTCGGTGGGGAGTAGAGAAAAGCCTTGGATCTAACCATGGATGCATCCGGCGCGGTGATCGCATGGAGGACCATGTGCTTGGGAGAGGTGCGCGTCGGACCGACCCTATGGTATTGTTGTGAAAAGTTACCACGTGCGGCTTCCGGGAAGCGCGTACGTGTCGTGTTCTTCGGGTTTTTCCCAGCTAGTGTAAATTGATTATAATCGCTGCCCCTCACAGTGACAAGTATTATTTGTTCACTGCGTCATGTCGTAGTAACAACTGGACTAATAATAATGATAATATGATTTGTTTGCTTAGTTATAGGAAATTGCTTGGTAACCATGTCTTTTATAGTCTATAGTGCAAATTAAATTTACATTTCGTGAACTTAACTTATCGCTAAAAGTTGAAAGTAAGGATCCACGTTAAAGCTATGTTTTATGCAAATGGCCATCCCCTGAGTCAGCCTCTCGTGCTTAGGAGTCGGTTGTAGTTGACCATTTTTGACGGGTAAGACTTGCTGAGTAATTAGTACTCACGATTTGTTGTTTTTCTTTTTTTGTTGTGTATAGTTCTCCCTACAGGTAGTTGGTGTGGCTGTTGTGGCCAAAGAGTGTGAGAATGTGAGGCTCCTACGAACTGATCCTGTGAACCGGTTACCTCCTCACTGAACTCCGGTCGCGAGGAGTGAAGCTTGTCTTAGGGCAAGATATGTTTCATAGTAGGAAACTGTCGTATCTCTTCTATGTCATTCTGCTATATTTTAAACTTTGTTTTAAACTTATTTCTCTTAAGACTACTTGAACTTTATTGTAAGACTTCAATCGGTTTTCTATTTTATATCATCACTCGTGTTGTACTATTTGGGTATTGTTGCTCAATATTACCCGATATCGATCCTAGGCAAGCCGTCCAGTGTTTTGGAGCGGTTCCGCCACAAAAAAATAACCAGCGCTGCATGCACATATTGCGATGAGTTCACCTTGGTAACAGCAACCCACGAAGATCAAACTGGATTAATTTTTTGGGTTTATATGAAGGTTATTTTGGGATGGAGGGAGTATTACTTAGGGTGAATTAGGGAAAAAAAATTAAAAATGATGATGAATAAGAGAATTGGAAAGTTTTGAGGGTGAATATGGGAATGGACAAATTTTCGAGGGCGAATAAAGATTTGATTAATTTGATAAGCCATTATATATATTTTTTGAAATCTGACATATGCCATTTGGGCACATGTGTCGTCTATTTGCAAGGTTCTCTGCAATTGTCACAGTGGTGGCATATTTTGAAACTCAAAAAATGATAGTGGCATATATCTAAGTGGGTCTTAAGAGGTGCTTCTAACAGTAGTGCAACAACCACCCCATGATTTTTTGAAGGAAAATTTCTGTGCAAAAGCAATTTCCCTGCAAAGCTGTAAACGAACTTTCATGGTCATCAGATTGCAATCCAACCACCCATAGGCATATTTTGCTGTAGTGTGGATTGTTATTTGTTGAAAAAAAAAGAATACAATGACCGTCCATGGTAAAGCAAAATAAAAATACTGACCAACATCCTGTTGAAAAGTCCAAAAACACATCCTTTAAATAATGAGAAACAACGACCGACTCTTAGAAAGATTTATCATCCGACCGTCTAATGATATATTGGTATTTGGTGACCAACTTCCGAAGCTAATTTTGACCTGTGGTATAGTGAATATATATTTATTGGTGTCATTAATCTTAAATCGTACAAGATTGAGCAAATCAAATATCACCTATCAGCTAATTACGCTCCAGAAAAGAAATGCCAATGTTATTGTAGACCAGCTCCATGAATCCTGAGGCATAAATTAATAGCATTAATAAAACAATATTATAGAACCCTATACTAGAAAGGAAAAGCAGATGTTCCACTTGTATGTTACAGGAACATAGCTATTCATGATTCCAAGACATCCATATGCCTAATCTTCTTCATGCTTATCGGAATCATATACCACGGGTACCTACGATTCAGGTCCAATGTGAGGAATCAGCTACGTAGGACAACCCATTTCTCTGCGGGCCACCAACCTTTCCTACCAGGCCACAGCTCATCCGACCCCTAAATCAGGCAACCGTCTTACCGGTCCGACCCTCATGTTGGGAAACCGCCTCCCGCGATAGGCCCCAGCAATACAGAAGATTTTTAACACTGTGCAGCAGACGCTGTCTGCTGGGCGGTTAATGAAAAGCTAGCTTTGCCACTCCAACGCTGGGCAAGGCGCAAAGATAAGGACTACGACATGATGGCCTGGCGTCCAGAATCCATCAGAGAATAAACTTCGAGATATTCGCAGCCCCACCTGTCAGAGAGCTGCATAGTTTCGTATGCTCTAAGCCATTGTCACTACAACGGAATTGGCTTGTAGAGACACTTTTTTTATATATTAGAGGCATTATTATATTATCTCTAAACAATCATAACGACAGTTTTAAAAATACCTTATAAGTGTCTTCTCATGCATTGTCTCAAAAAAACATAGCGACATTTTAGTGAATCGACTCTACCAAATTAGAGTCATTATGTTAAGGCATATTGTTTTACCTCTACGAACATAGAGACATCTTTAAATTATGAAAAAATTAGTGCTTGTGAATCTTTGAACTCAAGACGTCATAGAGAATAGCTTATTTAGCCTTGATAGCCAACTCAACCACACATCACAATGTGTTTATGTTTAAAGTATTATTCTTATTAGTTACTAGCAAACTATTAAAATAGTGCCTCTAAGTATGCATAAGATGTCTCTAATAATGTCTCTACAAGATAGTCATTTTTAATTTGTCACAAAAAGTGCCTCTATGTTCATTATATGTAGAACCTCTATGAATGCCTTAAAGTATGCCTCTATTGTTCATAAATGCGCTTTTTCAAGAGACACATTTTAAAGTGTTACAAAAGTATGTCTCTATAACATATATAGAGACAAATTAGATAATGCCTATAGCTAAGTGCTTCTACACGCCAGTTTCTTGTAGTGTGTAACTCTGGTTCGGCCCCTATATAAAGACGTGCCGGAGACCTTAGACAAGACGAGATACACTAGATAGATATACACCACACCAAGAGCCAGGATATCTTGATCGAGCAAAAGCCCTGCCTCATTGTAATCTTTATATACGACCAAGCAATTCGCTCACCCAATCCTAGATGTAGGGTATTACGTCTCTGTGACGGCTCGAACCAGGCACAATTCTTTCGAGTCTTTCGTAGACTAGCCATATCAGTGAGAAGCGAGCACGAATCCTTCTGTGTATATGAGAAGTTCTACTGTGTCGATGTACAAAACACCAACAATGCTATTTCCTTTAGTATCTAACTTCTTATTAGCTTTAACAAGAATCCTAGTTGTTTGCCTTGACACATCCCTTGACAACATCACATAAAGTTGACCATGTGCAAACACCAAGTCCGTTTAGATATACCCCAACGTTTGGAATTGTTTATCCTTGTGCACTGATTACGTCAGTACAAAACTAAGTCAGACCAGAAATTGTTTTGTCTTGAAGGGAAAGATACTAATGCCAGCCTGCTAACCCCCGACAATTTCTTCATCGATTGTATTATCTTGGAAAACCCTTACTATCAAATGGATTCAGTTGCACAGGCCACCATGGATTCATGGGGATCAATATTATGAAGGGATCAAGATTACGAAGCCAGATAATATGACAGTTGATTGATTTGAATCTTGAGCTTGTGTGGATCGAGGAAACACATTTGGTCTTGCGTGACCATTGTCATTTCTTTGTGGGAGTATTGCATGAGCTAGCACTCTTGTAGGATCCACAAGTAGCATTATTTATGAGATACGGGAACACACTTTTGATTAGCTCTTCAACTAATCAATCTTCAGAGTGGTGAATAAAAATGTCATCAGGTAACCAACATACTCATCAGCAATAGTTTCATATATTTCATTACCAATATTGCTCTCATATTTTGGGTGAGGCTTATCTTATGTATCTTTTTCCCGTAAATAAGACCTGTGTAGTGCAACATCAATGATTTCTGACTCTTATTCCACTTGCAATCACAAGCAGCAAGCATCTAAAATCTCCAAAAAACAAATATCTTACCAACGGTGGCTGAGCAGAATCCTTTGTATCTTATAAAGACTCGTCGATAGCCTCAACGGTTTGTCTTTTGTCGTTGCAACATCATCCCAAATTATCAAAGAAGCACTGCAAAGCAAATCTGCAATACCACTCTGTTTCATGAAGTTGCACATGCTATCATCTGCGGTGCCTTAGATATGTCCTTCTAGTTCCTCCGAGTCCATATCCACAAAGGGCACGATTGGTTTCCTCTGGTTGGGGGACATATAAAAGCTAGGCTGGGAAAGGATTCATGGATGTAGGCATCGTTGTATGCTGGCCAGGTTAGGCCCGGATCATGATTGTTTGCCTTGTTGTTAGTTCATGAGAGCAGTCGCTGAACCGGACTGCACGCTTGTGGGAGTAGGATGCAGCAGCATCGCCAGGCTAAGGTGTGAAGCTCAAATCCCACGCTTACATCCGGCCCAGGCCCCGAAGAGAATCTTTATGTGCTGGATCTAGCTACGTTCAGTCAACCAATCATGGCCTACAACATACATCTGTCGAACCCAGCTACAGGTGAACCAGGCAACCAATCACACGCAAAGAATATCTGGCCCCTTTCCCTATTAATATGATCAAATGTTTCACCAAAACTAGTCTGTTATTCATTGTTACGCGCCGATAATATATTCGTATGTTCTTGTCAACACCAACTAAGAACGCCTCTATTACCTCTCTGTAGTGATCCATAGTACAAGGTCCTGACATAGTATTAAAATGAACAACGTATTAGCAACGTCAGTTATATGAATAATAAACAAAAAATATCAAATCTAATAAGGATGCAATAATAACAATATCAATGTGCCAAATAGTAGAACAAGAAGAACCTCATATGAAGTGCAAAAAAATTCAGCAAGAGCTTGAAATAGCACAAAATAAATAAGCAATAACTAATCATTTGACAGAAAACACTATTAAACTAATCAAGCTAAGAACTCATCTTTGGAAGAGAAGAATTATATAGTAGACAAATGAATTCTGGATTATAGATCATTTTATAATCATGTGGTTGACAATTTGAGAATATTTTGAACGTTTAACAATTTGGAAGGATAATATATTTTAATGAATGAGTAAGAATTAAGGATATCTGATTCTGTACTACATAAAAAGGAATAACTAGGGTATGCAAAAATAACAACCTACTTTTGAAAGAAACATGGGATATCACAGGTGATGTATACAAAATCAGCAAACATGGTCACAATGATAATTATATTATCACATAATATACTCCATCCGTTCCAAAATATAAGTATTTCTTAGACTAGTCAAAGTCAAATTCATTTAACTTTGACTAATAATACTTACAAGATTAAATAGTTTCTAATATAAATAGGTATATATTATGAAAATATGTTTCATGATGAATCTAGTAACATAATTTATATATAATAAATCTTCATTAATTCTCTTTTATTAACAATCAAAGTTACAGAAATTTGACTTGGACAAATCCTAGAAATGCTTATATTTTCGAACAAAGGTAGTATGTACTTACCTAACAACAATTATAATATATTTGTGATATTTGAGGTACACAGGAGAAAATACGCTTCAAGTACTATTGAGATGAACGACTAGTAGTGTCAAATTTTAGGAGGCCTTAAATTAATTACAATCTCTTTGCCCATCGATTTAATGGCAAATACTCAATGTCCCTCAGAACCATCTGTTGCAGTGATGATGTGAGGCAAGGGTCAGAAAAGTCTTCTGACATTGACACAATGTTTATCCCACAAAGCATTTCTAGGATAATAATAGTGCAAAAATATTTTCTAAAATGATATGTTGTGCGTTGTGCAAAATGATGATAATGCAAAAAAGCTTTGATTGTTAGGGCGTGTTTGGCATAGCTCCAAAGTCCACTCTACTCTGGAGCTCCAAAAAACTAACCAAACACCTCAACTCTAAAATTTTATAGAGCAACCCAACTCCACAGAGTTGGTGGAGCCCTAATTCATTTTTTTAGAGCACCCTTTTTTCAACTCCAGAAAAGTCTAAAACAGATCTAGGCATGGATAACTGAGGTAATTACCCATCATTGCCACCGGTTACACAAACAAACCCTTCGTTATATTATCTTTTTCTATCCTCGATCTATCCTTTTTCTGTTCTGTTCTTTTCCCAAGCCGCAGGAAGCTGCAGGAACGAATCAACAGGTTTAAATCCCATGGGATTAGCAAGATTTTTTTTATATTTTGAATCAAATATTATTTGCAATCCGGAGCAGACTAAGGGTTTGTTCGGTTGCTAAGCTAGGAATCATTCCCAAGAGGATTAATTCCCAGTATGAAATAAGTCATTCTAGGTCAATAACTTATTTTTTTATGGAAAATTTTATTAGGGTTGGAATAAAACCCGGTCTATTTCTATATTTGCTCCTTTTATGACTCAGAATGAAAACACACTCGGGCGTGGAAGAGAAAATACAAGTATAGACCAGGTTTTATTCCCACACTAATGAAATTTTACAAAAAATAAATATTAAGTTATTAACCTACAGTAACTTATTTCATAACGGGATTTCTAACTTAGCAACCGAACAAGCCCTAAGATTAAAAACTGGTTCGGCCAGGCCCAATATGTGCGCTGCTTGCATGGCTGACGTAGATTTTGTGCCTGCACGCCACTGAATTAGGGAGTCATTAATTAAAAGATGGATCCGTATAATTAATCATAAAATACTTGACATAACCAAGGGTATAAAGAAAAATCAATTCAATAAACTCTTGTTTTTAGAGTTACAGTCATCCATCTAGCCAAATACCTCATCAGTGAACTGCAACTTTTGGACTTTGGAGTAGAGCTGCTCTAAGGTGGAGTAGAGCCATGCCATCCATGCCAAACACGTCCTTAATAATGCAAAAAGCTTTACTAAAATGATATGTTGTGCTTATACCCTCACAAAAGATAATAATAGTGCAAAAAGCATCGTTAGGGAGCAAGGTTTCTGCTAAGTTGCGGCTCAATTAGCCATACATCTGTCTAATGGATCATCTGTCTCTGCAAGACTATAACTTCACAAGCTTCTCTGAATGTAGGAAATCTGACACCTCGCAATGTTCTGTGATAACGGTATGAAGTTGCACCTCTTACATGGCTTAGAAGCACCCTCAAATACAACCTCACTGGCCTTCAGCTGGATGCGCATGTATATGCCATTCTTCCTATTGGTGTGCTTTGTTTTCTTTCAGGCCAAATTTCTGTTTTCTTTTCAGATTAGTATTATGGAAATTCTTTGTATTAGTAGTTGTACACTGAAAGTCCGTTCGTATCTATGCATGCATGTTCCTCCAGGGATTCAAGACGTGGGGATCTAGTCTTTCTGTCACTCTGAATGCGAACTGCAAAGGTCAACAGCGGTTCATGCAGATCAAATCACTGCAACAAGTTATTATATTCCTTTTAATTTCAATTCGAGTATTCATACAGATACCACTAATTAAAGTATGACGGGTGTGTTATCACATGATCTAGAGATATTTAAAACACTAAATCTTTATAAATTATATATACCTTATATATAGTCATTACTGTTATATGAACACAGCCCAAAAAATAAAACGAACAGGATTTTCTAATATGCTAAGATTTTTAGCCCCGATCTATATTAAACAAAATAGCAACCAAGTTTATATGTTGTGCGTTGTGCAGCTTTTCTAAAATGATATTTCGATTGAGGCAAATGTCTGGATCATATATATACCATCTCAGATTCTTTCGGTCACCATTGAATATCCATCGGATACAGCAAGCTAGCTGCATGGTACCTAATAATAATAATAATATTATTATTGGTGTTTTTATTATTAGTAGTAATAATAAATTATTTCTACAATTGGCGCATGAAATTTATGACATATGAAAACAAATGAGTTGGCATCCTTGGCAGTATTTTAATAGCATCCCTGGGTTTTCACTGACCGGGTGTGAGAACTGCAGGACCCTGCCTAGCGTTTTCTTTGCGTCAATCCCCAACAAATCCCACCCCCCCCCCCCCCCCCTCTTCCTCCTCCCTCAGTCCATCACTCTATCGATCTGTCCTTCCCTCGCCCCGGCTCTCCCGCTGCCATTGCTCGTGTATCCAAAGCTTCGTCATTTCTGGTATATGGTACGTATCTACGAGATTTTCCATTTTCTTCTATTATCCAGGTGATTGCTGTCTTATTCTCGACTGCGTTCTTTTTGATTGTCCTCTAACAGTAGAATTCCCCATTCCATTTCCGTAGTAGTACTATTTGGTCAACGTTGAATCTAGCTTTCTAGTTCGCTAACAGGGTAATATATTCAACTTTGCTTCTTCCTGCCTTTTCCGGAAAAGTCCTCCAAAATTAAAATAGATCTTTTGTTTGAATAATTGAATTTCGGCTCAGCTAGTCTCTTTTCTAGATCCGTCTGCGGCACGAACTTCCCTAAAGGCAACATATGCTGGAACAATGGAACCTCAGAACTATGACTTAGCTAGTTTATGTCTCGTATCATTTTTCCTTGGGATTGGTACGTATATAGCAGAAGATCCATACCTCACTTATTTGTTCTTATAAATTTTATTTAAAGTTCATCTGAAATCTGTCATTCGTCTTCTGTTAAAACTTATTAGACAATCTATTTTCTGCTGGTTCCATTTCTCCTACGCTGATCAGCTTCTGTGCTGTTAAGATCGCAGACTCAATAGTTCCTATGTGGCATACTAGAGACTATGGTTGTATGCTAAGGGATTTTTTTTATTAATAGCATTGTTTTTTATTAAATGTATAAAACTAACATGCTGAATCTTTTTTTTTTGTTGCAAAAATAGCAGCATAGTCGCTCTTTGAGAGGATGATAGGGATATATCATCCACTGTAAGGGTAAATCGGATAGTTCAACATTGCTTCTTGCGGCCTTTTGGAAAAGATCTTTCAAAATAAGAATAATGTTTTGTTTGATTTTTATTCAGCTAGTCTTTTTCTAAATCTGCCTGCAGCAACTTCCCTAAAGGCAACCTATGCTGGAAGAGAACCTCAGAGAACTGATCTGTCACAATGTTAAATATGACCCTGTTAGTTGGTGTGCCATAACAATTTCCTTGAGATTAGGGATGTAGGGCTGGTGCTAGGGGCACGGACCTGTTGACTTAAAGTCAATTGTGACATAGTTACTGATGTATGGGCCTCATGAGACTGAGGCCCACATGTCAGCCACAAAGTCACAACTGACTTTATGTCAGCTGATCCTCGTCCATGCTGTTGGAGTGAGGGAGGTAGCTACAACACCAGTTTAGACTAAAAAAATACCTAGCAGCAGAAGTTTGATACCTAATTTTTTTCTCGACCATGCAGGAGAGTTGCATAACATATTAAGCAGAAAAAGGGTTAAAAAACCTTTACAACACATACTCACACCAACACCATTGTCAAACAACTACATTCACACTTTTTTTGAAATACAAGGATGGCCCAAAAAAAACCTGTTACTCCTCATTTACCGTGACCCCGCGAGGCAGAGAACTTACATGCTCCTGCCCATTCCCACATCCTACACTCTTCATTAGTTGTACTGAGGGCTAGCATCACATGTGGAGTTTTCCCATCAAAGACACAAGAGTTTCAATGAGATCACGTCATCCAAGAGCCTAGTGCAACTAGAGTATTGAAAAACTTTTTCTTTCAAAGCTCCAAGATTCTTTGTCCCATTTTCTTCCACCATTCAAAGACATTTCATTCAGATTAGGAGCTAAGTCCAGCATTCCACTTTGCTCAAGACTGAAAACCAGTACTGCCGTGTGAAGGGGCAACCAATTAAGAAATCATCTATTGTTTCCTAAATTTGATCACATAGAGGACAAGCTTCTAGATGAGCTAGGCCACGTCTTATAGGAAGGTCGTCTGTCCAACATCTATCAGGGAGCCCAGACCTTCCAATATTTTTCCCATGGTAGCAAGTGAGTAGATCCTTGAAAAAGAAAGCTCATATGCCTATTTAGTAGTGTACTGCCTATGGGGGTTAGATGCCAAGAGTGGACATCATCTATGCCAGATTGTAGTGTAAAATCCATAAGAAAATCCATAAGGGTGATATAAACTCAATCAACCCTCCAATTGTTGAATCACCTTGTACATCAAGAATCCACCTGTATTCATTGAGAGCCTTGCTACTGTTCTTCTTCTAACAATTCTCTTAGTCACCACCGATTGTAAGCGAGGAGCAGTATCAATGATACCTTGCCAAAAACCATCTATCCTCCCAAAATAAAGTGCGGTTGCCAACACCCACCTCTGAAGCTATGGCCATTTAGAAGAAGGCAGCAACTTGTTTCTGTACTTGAATTAGAAACAAGCTCCACGGATGAAGAGGTTCTGTCTATGTAGCCATAACCATCTTATACGGAGAGCTCAACCAAGGGTTTTTAAACTGAAATCCCCAAACCCCCAAGCTCCTTAGGGCGCACTACCTTTTCCCAAGCAACAAGACAGTGACCTCCTTTGAGCTCTTCCCTTCCCCTCCTGACCTTCTTTTTTGCTAAAAAATAATATTTAAAATATATCAGAAATATGTTACTCATTTTCTGTTAAACTTTGTTGTCGGGCCATCAATATTTGGTGATTCTATTTCACTTTCCCTGAGCTCCTGTGCAGTTTCAGATTCAATAGTTACTCTATTGGCATAGAGCTTCTTGTTCTCCTCTTTTCCCTACAGTTGAGAAAATCGGTTGAAGCTGAGTGGATATATAAGTTATTTGACAAGATAATCCAATGTTGTTTCTGATAATCATTCGGGAAGGTCTTTCAACAAGAGCTACAGTTTTCAGAAACATCCATGGATCTTTTTTGTTTCTTGAATTTTTAACCACTTGATACTGATGGACATGTTCCATGTAGGTTTCCATCTTTATTACGGTTTAGAAGTAAAATGTGCATTTTCCCTCTTAGTGGATGTACATATATCTTATTTATTCTTATTGTTTATTGACGAGTTCTAAAACACTCATCTTAAACTTTTTTTCTTCTATTTACTTGGTTTTAGGGCATCATCATTCAGGTGATGATCACGTAATGTGTTTCCTAATGGTATCTTCACTTTGGTATTAGAACTGCATTTTCCTTTATTCCAATAGTAGGATACATCTGGGTTTATGTTCTCTCCCTAAAGTTTTTATGAACGAAAGTGCATTTATCCTAGAAGTTAAGGTTCCTCTATAGCACTCCTCAAGTCATGGGTTTGGAAAAAGCCCCTCATCCATCCCATTCCAAAACACAATCTAAGGGTCATCCCAAGCTCACAGGGACAACCGTTCCACTTTGTAAGTGTGAGGTAGGGGTCTAGGTTTTTTTTTTATTTGTGTAGGACGTTCATTTCTTCTTAATACAATGCACCGTGGCGATCTTACACCCACCTTGAACCCCCTGGCCGCGCACACGCTCAGGTGGAATCTTTTTATAATTTTCTTCTGCCTCAACTGATATTGTTCATAGGACCCTTTTAGAAATTCTTCTAAAGCTATTATAGCAACAATTCTAAATATTTTTCATTAACTTCCAGCTATACTACAATTTTCAGATCTTGCTGCAGTATCAACGTTCCTTAAGTCATATGCTGGAATCAGAAATTCATCAACCTCATATATGATGAAGCTATACATGACCATGTAAGTTACATTCATATTTACCTGTCTTTAGTTCTGAACTGCATGCAGGATATGGTTTCTGAAAACATCTATATAAATTCTTTCATATTCAGACTATATTGTGTAGGTGCTATTTTGCACGTAAGAACTGGCATGCTCTGATTAGTGGAGGTCACTAATCAGTTGACCTGCACGGCTGCTAGCAGGCCACTCGCACACACTTTGCATGCACGTAAGAACCGGCCTGCACTGACCGTAAAACACGCAGCACGCCACAAGACCCACAACGACTTCCACTAATCACCTTCACTAATGATAATGCAACTCACTAATCTGTCATACTTGAAAGAAGACTCTACGACCACACCTTAAACTCACACTCACGTAAACAAATAAACAACATGATTAGTCCCAACAATCACCCCCTAATCTTATTAGCTTTATTCGGCACCTCCACGTCTTGCTTCAAAGTAACGCCGTTCCATCATAATCAACTTCTGCAACACCAAATTGCTCCATCTCCTTCACTGTTTTCTTCACTTCATCATACTCGTTGGCGAAGTGGCCGAACTTACCACACTTGCGACAGTCGATCTTGAACTTGTTGAACTTGCCACGGTACTTCTTCTTCTCACTGTTGCTGCCGGAACCCTCTCCGCCCCTCTTATTCTTTGCAACTATAGCTTCCCACTTAGCACGTGTGAGTCGCAGTTCACCTTCCGCGATTAACAGCTACTGCTCCCCTTCATTGTCACGACGCCGCCCCTTTGAAGACTCCTCGAACGCCCTTAAGCGTCCGATAGTCTCGGCCACCGACATTTTTGTCACATCTCTCCATTGCTCGATGCTCACAAAGGTGATTAGTCCCTTGTGGAACTCACGCACACACAAAGGCCCTTGTGTGTGCGTGAGTTCCACAAGGGAGAGTGACGAAGTGAGTGAGCTGGGCCAACATAGATCTGCTACTTTATATTCTAGATATTACATTGTGTCTTTCTCACAAGCCATAAGTCAAGATCATGGATGAGGCTTAGTGGGGCAGTTGTTGACAAGACATAAGTCAAGAGTCTTGCCTAAAAGGGGCTGAAATTTGGTAGCGGTGCAGATAACTGTCCTCATTTTCCCATCATAGCAATCATTGTGTACCCAAAGCCATGGACAAAAACAGTTCTTTCGTCCCAGAGCCTGATACTGCAACTAACAGTCCCATGCAAGGTTCTGATGGAGAGCTGTTCGTGAATAGAGTTGCAAGGGGTGGCGTCGTTCTCAAGTTCATGGTCGTAAAGAATGAGGCACTTCCTTCGCCGCCAAATGATTTATCACATGAGCTTGCATTTAGCAAAAAACTTGAGGCTGGTGTTCCATTGGAAAAAATTGAGGCTAGGTGCACTAAGAGTGTGTCGGTACAATCAGAGATCAGAAATGAAGAGTCTGGGAATAATATAATCCCCTTGGTGGACAGTACAGTGGGAACTAGTAACCCAGACGAAATTAGCAGGGTCGAGATGATGAGCAATACTTCAAAAGAAGGTGAGATGATGGTGTCATCTAAGAGTGTTGCAATGGACACTTGTATGGCTGGTATGGATGAAACACATTCTTCTCAAAATGCTAAAATATGCACCACAGAGAAAGTTACAGATGAAATCTGCTACAAGGGAAATCATGAGGTCAGTGCTTCTGAGAAGAGTATCATTTGTCCAAGTGAAGAGTACACATGTGACCACTGTAGCAAGAGATTTAAGAGCATTGAATCAATCTATGGGCACATGGGCGGTCATCGGCGAGATGAATACAGCCTCATACGCACAACGATCGAACAGCCCGGTGCAACAGAGACCACAAACTCAAAGCTTGAAAATGAAGAGGTGAAGAAAATTTGTTATGCATCACAAACTTTACTAAACAGATCAATGCCATTTGATTGGCATCTGGTGCAGAGTAAAGCAACCAATGTGGCCAGCTCATTTGAAGATATCAGTGGGAATACAACACAGATGATGGAAAGGGAAGTGGCAGACCGACTGATTCAACTGTGACAAACAGTAGCAGACGATGTTGTAAAGCTTCCATCATCACCTTCTGCAGAATCCATGTGCAAAACTTGCAACAAGGTATTTCATTCGTATCAGGCTCACGGAGACTACATATCTATTCATTATAACAAGCCCAAGAAGATCACCCAGCAGCTTGTGGGCACTTCTAGCAACCCCACTTGTAGCGCCGAGCAGCACTCCTGGAAGTACTTTAGTGCAACAGGTATACTAGCAGCTGCAAGTTAAAAATTATGTCCACTAATGCAAATTTGTTACGGTGTTTAATTTTTTTCCTAGGTTCAAGAATTTGTATAGTATGTTCGTAAAATTTATGAATGTTTACAAACTAGTGACCGGCGTGGGGTGTCTAGTGCATATTGCATTGCTTCCTACCCATATACTCATGCTGTCATAAGCGACCCTATTTGATCCGAACAGTCAATAAGGGAAGCAGCGGTTAGGCGCCAGCAAGGCCAGCAGCCGCGTGTCGTGCTCACCTCCAAAGTTGAGCTTGAGTAGCACATTATCTCCATCCCCCACATTCATCAGGGTAGTATAAGTCGACTGCTCACTCACTAACGTGTGCTCTACACACACATACACACGCGTGCAACACACACACGCACACGCACACACGCACACACACACACACACACACACACACACACACACACACACACAGCCATTCGGTCTGGCAACAAGGCCCAGTGCTCCTCACTATGGCTGGCGGCACCATGCACATACCGTTTCAATTCAGTCGTTGACATCAGTGCTCGTCCTGCCATACGGCCCATTTATGTGAGTGCTGTGCTTGCTGCTTCGCCAGCGACTCCCAGGGAGTGTTGGTT
The DNA here is from genome assembly GCA_001602315.1 of Zoysia pacifica. Classification (NCBI taxonomy): domain Eukaryota; kingdom Viridiplantae; phylum Streptophyta; class Magnoliopsida; order Poales; family Poaceae; genus Zoysia; species Zoysia pacifica. Next base: position 24,503 of record BCLH01002939.1, read on the forward strand.
GTGGATAGAGCTACGCGACGGGTAGGGTTAGTGATGCAATTTATGTCTGATACAGGAAGACAATGTGATACATTCCTATTCTGATAAAGAAATACAATTTTACAATTCCGATAAGAGGTAGGAATAAGCATGAATCAAGACACGATGAGATAACAAGCAAAAAAAAGTGTACGTAATGCATCCATGTACTTAATACTCCTATGTATTAATCAAGTAGAACTTATGCCTTGAATGATGAACTAACAAACAACTCATACTTCGGAAAGGAGGCACCGCGGCATGACGCGGAGGTGGGCAATAGCGACGCGTTGGGGGAGTTGGAGAGATGGGCTGCAGTGCAGTGGTCAACAACGACGGTGTCGCACTGCAGAGGATGGCGAATCATGAAGGCGGGGTGAGGAAGTCGAGTGGTGATTGGTAGGTGAACGGAAGTCTAGTGGCTGTGAGTGTTGGAGTCACCGCTCAGCGCTGCGCAGAGGTAGAGGGTCTGCGACCCGCTAGCGCTGTAGGAGTTGGAGTCGCCGGTCCATGCTGTGCGGAGGTGGGGGTCTGTGATGGGGACAGCCATGCGTCGTCGCGGCTGGGGTTGGAGTCGCCGTGCATTCCTGTGCGGAGGTAAGGATGGATCTAACAGAAAGTGAATTTCAAGGCAAATAGAGGTGGGAGGGGGGGGGGTCAGTTAATCATTCTGTTGTCAAGGTTTGGGGTGGAGATCTTTTGTTTTTTTCATTAAAGATAAAATTTGTGACACCAAAAGAGGTGGGATAGAACACATCTACAAACTTATTTATTAGAAGAGAGATAATTTATTTTCCTCCCAACTTTCTAAAACAAACAGGATTCAAACCCTACTCAATTAGAATTCATGTGACTTTAGCCACATTCCTATGTTACAATATAAGGGTTCTTGATGTCCCAAACCATGTGCTGAACAAGCAATATTTTTGAAACAATAAACTTGCAGTAGCATCCAAACAATCTAGTCACTTGCAGTAGCATCCAGTCGGATACAGATACTCTCCAGTGGAGGCTTTAATGCAGAGAATGAACAGTATGCAGCATAGAGATGTTTTTTACACTGGTGGATCAAAATTAGATGGATCAGACACTATAAAAAAACATTTGTCTCGACACTCTCTGATAAATACAGCTCAGTTCACAATTTAAAACCGTTTGCATTAAAAAAAAGCCCAATTCACAATCTAAATAAACTTTCGCCTCTAGAGATGCCTCTAATGCAGCAGATATCTTAGCCATCCGCCTGCATTAGGGATTTCATTTGTGCGGCGGAGGCTTAGATGCACCACCTGCATTACAATCATTTCCACCAGCGGTGGACTTAACTTGCCGCATGCACAAAATCGGATCCACGTCATCAATCCATACCTTCACCTGACATCATTAGACCGCCCTGTTTTTAAATATTGGATCCGTCCCGGCCGCATGCGTCATCGGTGGCATTAAATCCCGACACCTTCCTCTCTCCCTCTCTCACACCCTCGATCCCCAGACTGGCCGCACTCCCCCATGCCCCACTCTCTCTCTCTCTCTCTCTCTTTCTTTCTCTCACACACACAGGAGGACGCGGCTTCACAAGGACGGCAGAGTCGGCCACTCGACAGTGGCGGTGCTGGGGCGTTGGCGGACGGCGTGGGGGCCTGACGTCGGTGGCGGCGCGCGACGGAGTGCTCCTCGCCTCCAGAGTCACCGCCTCTCCTCCGCCGGCAGCGAGGTGCGCGACGAGGACGGCGGCCCCAGTCCCGGCGGCCACCTTCGCGGTGC